>JARFJB010000754.1:420000-432500 GCA_036346205.1 Vesta saturnalis
GTTAATTTGGAATTGATTGGTAATTGCATTTGAAGTCTATTATTTACATTAGGTAGAAAGTTTTTAGTTAAAATACCCTTATCACTGTTATCCCACTGATTTTGCCATTTTATGTTGTTATCGATTATAATTTTTAATATTGACGATTTAGGTAGTTTAGAATAAATAGAACAATCTTCTGGGAGTTGTGTTGCTTGTTTGGCTAGCAAGTCAGCCCTTTCATTACCCTCTGGTCCAGTATGTGATTCTATCCACTTAAAATACATTTTCCATCCATTATTTTGCATGTTTTTAATTTTAATCCTGATTTGTTCTATTAGATTGTTATGATTCCAAATGTTTTTTAAACTATCTAAGGTTATCATGCTATTCGTATATATGGTTACTGTCCGGTTCTCCTTTCTTAAATTTTTAATGTTATTAATATGTTCTAAACTTTTAAAAATAGCTAATGCTTCTGCTTGATTGTTTGAACAATGGTTTTTTAACCGGTATTTAAGCTCTTGTGTGTATGGAATGTATATATGTGTGTGTGCGTGTGCGTGTATGTGCGTATACGTGTGCGTGTACGTGCGTGCGCATTGTACGTGGATACACGATTACCGGCTTACTATTTGGCCGTTCGATCTGGTGTGGTGAGGTTTGGCATACGTATAGCAGAATTTTAGGTCCGTATCAGTTTTTGGGACATGTAGGACCACCGGAAGTATTCTCAAATTTTTTCAAGTAAACTAACCCATGAAAACACTGAAAAACGGTTAAATATCAAATTTTAAGTTGATCGAGGCAACAGAAATATTTAAATACAAATTATTCTAATAAAGATTGAGGCATAATCAAGATGTTTGACTAATAGTGCGTGGGTGGAAAGTTGTATGTATTAAGGAATATATAAAATAATTTCCCTTGAATCGCAAAGTTTATACAGGGGAATTTATATCAAAGTGACATCTTTTAAATGGAACCCCCTGTATATTATTGCATATTTGGATTCCTTGGTCAATTCTAGTGCGACTTTATTACCATAGATTGTACCTAAAACGAATCGTTTAGCCGCAAAAAACTAGATGTCTGAAAAAAATTAAATATCTGTATGATCACAAAACTTAGAAGACCATGACTCTGCGATGTTACTAGACATGAAATGTGCTAGCGTGGACCGGACGGTCAAATCCGAATTCTTCTTGTGTTTAGAGAAATAACTTTGCCAATTTAGAAAATTTCAATTAATGGTAACTTGATTTTTTAAATGGAACGGCCATTTCTTCATTTTTGCATCAAATGCGCAATTTTTTTACCTTCCTAACGATATAAATTCCTTGTATGCATCTTCAGCAGATTTCTTTTAATTTCACAATCTCTGATTAATTTGCAGTATTTTTCAAATTTGTGTTTCTATGAGTAACTAGCAGACTGTAAAATATTAACCAATTCTGTCACTTTAACTTTACTTTGACATTTGGTACCAGTTCGTGCTGTTATTTCTGGTTAGAGCTTTTTTTGAGTAGTTAACATTAAATTTAACTGATAAAAATCGTAAGTATTTCTCAAAATGAACAGAGCAGTTTGAACATTCAAACGTAAGCCTCTACCTAGCTCTCCGAGCACATCGATAATTTAGCTTAAGCTAAATTAATTTTCTCAAAAAATAACAATCTACCCGCGTCGTTATCACGATGCCGCGCAGATTGTGTGAAGACGATGACGACGGGATCTAGATCGACCAGGGGGAGGAATTCGGAGGGACACCGAGCACCGACGCGCCGATTTGGTATGGATCCACCATGCCTAGCCGCCTACCATCTCCACAGAAACAGAAGAGGAGAAGAGCAAAGAAGACGCCGCCGAGAGACGTGGCCCCATTGGTGGTGGTCCCACTAACGGGTCCGACGACGTCTGCCGCCGCACGACCCGCACCGATCCGAGAAGAAGGCCAGAGCCAGGGATTCACCGACGACGACTTCAGGACACAGAAGAAGAAGCCGAAGAAGACGCCGAAGAAGACGCCGAAGAAGACGCCGAAGGTTCGCCAGCCTACGCCGCCGCCTACCAACAACGAGTTCTGGTGCCCTCGAGCCCTACACGGATAGCCCTGCAGCGATGGAGCAGGCAGCAAGAGAAGACGCCAGGGTGAAGGTGCCTCCGTTAATCCTTTGTCAGAAGGAGGACTGGATCGCGTTCTCCCGCGAAATGGACCGACAGCGGATCGCCTTCACGAGGGCCAAGGCCTTCAGCGAGGGAATCGGGATTGAGCCTGCCTCACTCCAGGACTGAGACAGGCTGATTAGGTATATGGATAGGTGTGGTACTCCGTATCACACCTACCAGGCAAAGAGCGAGCGATTTGCTAAGGTGGTGATTCGCGGTGTGCCCGTAGAGCTATCCGAGGTCGACGTTAGCTCAGAGCTAAAAACGCAAGGTATTAATGCTCTCTCTGTTTTTAGAATGAAGCAGCGAGGACGCCCGATCCCCCTCGTGATGGTGGAGTTGCCTTCCGAGGACGACAGGAAGAAGATCCCGGAGGTGCAGCACGTCGCCCGCCTCCGAGTCACCGTCGACGATTTGCGGCGGAAATTCGGCATCGGGAAGTGTCACCGGTGTCAAGGTTTCCGTCACGCACAGCGTTGCTGCAGAGCGGCGGCACGCAGTGTCAAGTGCGCCGGCGATCACCGCAGAAGTGAATGCACAAAACCCCGTATAGACTGGGCAAAGTGTGTTAACTGCGGTGGGGATCACCCCGCCAGTTACAGGGGATGCCCGAAGTTCCCTCGACCTCCGCAATGGAAGAAGACGGAAGGACATCAGAGGTCGAAGAGGACACCACCGACGGCGGCGCCTTCTTCAACCCGGACCGGCGTCAGTTACGCCCGAGCGACGGCAGGCGGTGCTGAGAGGGCGGAAGTACCGAAAGCGACTCCCGCCGCGTTCGTTACTCCACTAGCCCATCCCGCCCTAGGGTTCGACTCAGTATTGACCCTCCTCGGAGGTCTCAATATGGAGAAGGCTCTACCTGTCATCCGCAAGGTGGCAGCGGCGCTTGCTCGAGCGCAAACTGCGATGGACGTGTGGGGAGTGCTCCTCTCTCACGGTTCAGAGATGGTTGCCCTTTTCGGGTAATCATACAAAGGTTCGCAGCGAAGTCTGGTGCCCCAGATGAGTATACAATATCGACAATTTAATCTATTCTGTTCTGTTAAAACCAACAATGTTTGACACAACTAACACATGTTTCTATTTATTCCAGATACGCAGGGCATCAGCAACCAGCCACAACCGAGCGACAACAGTACAGTCCACATAACATACTCCAACATCACCACATCTCCACAACTCATCTTTTTTTTCCCGAACGACCAACAATGCAAAGCACAACCCTGTCAACAGGCAATCCACAGGACACGCAACCCAACAACTTTACAATCCACGCGCTGAAAAGGAAGAAGATTCCTGAGCAGCGCACCACCAATACAACACAATACACATTTATTATTATATTTAGTTTTAAGTGTCATATGTAGTATAAAAATTAATTGTTAATTTCTAAAATTTTTAATATACTTTGTTGAACTTGAACTTGAAAGGAAATGATTGATATGGTTTTTATTCTTGGAGAATTCTCTACAAATTCGTTCCTAGCGAGTTGGACGTACAAATCAATATATCCTGCCCGGGAGCGTCATCCAAGGGAAGACTCATTTAAAACAAGGTTATAAAGATTTATTGCAACAGGAAGAGTTCCTTATCTAGAAAACCAGGAATGAATTAAATCTGCGTCGAACGAATATAATCAACTCAATATTTGACAAATCGAAAGAGATTCTCGTGTAAGTAGAGCATCGTCAAAAGAATAACTAAAAAAAAACAGATTTCATTCTTATCACATCTAACTACATCAAAAGCTCTCGGGGACCGATTTTCAAAACAGGAATAATTTTTGCAATTGGGTAGAATAAAAGTTAAATGAAAATGTTCGATTTTTTAATAAGGTCATGTTTACAGACGAGTGTACCTTCCACCGCAATGGATTTGTCAACCAGCACAATTTTTATTATTACTCAGATGAAAACCGTCACTATTTCCGAGTTCATGGTCAAGAGAAATGGACGATTAATGTTTGGGCAGACTTATTTGGTACTTCAGTTGTTGGTCCATTTGTCTTCGACGGTATTCTAAATTCAAATTTGTACTTAAATTTCCTCGATAGCAAATTATTTGGACTCCTTGAAGACGTACCACTCGCTCAATTTAGGGACATATGTTTTCCCCCACACCGTGTCCGTGTAGTAAGTGAATGGCTTGATAATGTATTTGTTGAAAAGTGGATAGGAAGTGATGGATCAACACGATGGCCAGCGAGATTTCCAGATGTTTCTCCTCTTGATTTATTTTGTGGCGGCACGTCAAGGAAAAAATGTATGCTGAACTACCAACCACTGCGGAAGATATGAAAAATAGAATCTGAAACGTTTTTGTAACTATCAAGTAACGTTAAGTATGGTTAAACATTCTTTTCGTCGTAGAATTCCAATTTGCTTAGAACAAGGTGATAGACATTTTGAACATTTATTAAAATAAATTTTATATTTATCTTATTTTTATTTTAGCTCGTAATTTTGTTTTTGTACCTATGTGTTTTCTACTTAATAAATAATGCTTTATAATGTGAATAGTTTTCCTTTTTTTTTCACGGATTACTAGATAATATAAACTAAAAATTGGAAGATACAGTGAAATTAATCACAAATTGTGAAATTAAAAGAAATCCACCGAAGATAGATACTGACAAATTTATATCGTTAGAAAGGTAAAAAGAATTCCGGTCTACGCTAGTACAGTTTATCGTCTAAGCCTTCAAAAGGAGCTTCCGAGATTAAAGAAATACTGGAGTCCTCTCCTCGGTTAAAGAAGTCAGACACTAGTTTCCTGAACCTGGAGAACGAACTGGACATTTTGATTTAGTTATTCCCGGGTTTCCAGAACCGTAACAGTGACGATTTTAGGGCGCCGGACACTGCGGAGAGAAATGGCCATTCTTGTGCAATTCCAACAACGTATAGGTTTGGAGGTAGGTTTGGAAGAGTTTATAGGAGAAATTGCATGAAAATGATCCAAAGAATGTCGAGAGTCATCACCAGATTCAACATATGCAAGACAAGATTCGAGTAGTTTGAAGGTTTTTCTAGAAGGAGGAGGTTTAAAAGTTTCTATATATAATATTTGTTGTTCTAATTTTTTTTTGTCAAATGAGAGATGTTGTGGTATTGATGTGATTTCGGTTTAAGCTAATGCTGTTTGGTAAAACGGAGCCAGAGTGCGACGAATAAGCTGAAGTTGTTTATCTTCCGGAAGAGGTTGAAGTAGACGTTGGAACAAAGTGTGCATGACGGCTACATAAATACTGATAGTTTCAGAGTACGACTCCTAATTTCATCCATAAGGCGTTCGTCATGCTCCACGAGAAGAAATTCGGGTTTTAGAAAACAGAAGACTTCTTATCGAGACGTTTAGGAGGTTTTGTGAGAACCAAAATGTAACCGGGCTCTACCGGTAATCAATTCAGGACAGGAAGAACATAATTGTTGAGAAGATAAACCACGAGAAACACGTAATTCTTCTAAGCGAGTGAGGAAGTTCTAGTAAGGTAGCAGTACCGTCTCCGTAGAAGGTTAAGTCTAATTTAGATATCAAGAAATGTTTGAAGGAAGTAATAGTAATAGCAGGGGGGTTAACAGAAAGAGTTGGTGGTTCAGTAGATTAATCTGAATCCGAAGATATAAATTCAGGTTCACTGTCATTAGATTCGTGTTTGTCAATATGAGGGCTGCAAGAGGGTAAATGGGAAAACTCAATGAAAGATGATTTTTAAATTTTCTAACTTTAGATACTGTTCAGGACTTGAAAGTTTAAACGTTAATAATATTCGGTTCTTTTGTTTCATTTCTTCATTGGAACTGGGTTTCATGAGCTCACAACGACGTTGACCATGAATAAGGAAAGAGCTGAAGCGTAGAAATGAGACAGAAGAGACATCACCAGTAAGTGAAGAAAGTGAAATTGAAAGTTCTCTTTCAGCTAGCGTTATAGCAGAAAGATCGTCAGCAAAAGGTATGTCATGGTTCACAGCAGTAAGGGATTTATTAGCATCTAACTTCAAAGCGTTACGTACTGATTGGCGTAAAAGTTCGCCAGGTAAACCTCTAGACTGAAGCTCATACTGAAGCTCACATTTAAATAACTTATTGACATCTAATTTCCATACTACAACCATACTGAAAGTGAGGATGGGTAAACGAAAATCGGATAACAACAAAAAAAAAGATGAAAGGATGTGAAGAATGATAGGAATGGCAAGGATTAATCGAGTTCCGCACGTTAGGTGCCAAAAATTTTATGTTACGTGCAGAATCGGGAAGTGGAGAGAAAAAGAAAAAAAGGGTCGTCAATCACCTGCTGATAGAAAAAATCGCCGTTGTCAGATGCCTCGGCCCAGAAAATTCTGTTAGAGAGATAGGGGCGCCAGTAGCCGCTTTTCCAAAAGAAGAAATCGGCGTTATCCTAGCTCCTGAATAACGATGTCTGAAAAATCTGAGTAGGTAACCAAAGGAAAGGAGAAACCAATAGAAAAAAAACGCGCTGTGGTATAAAGCAAAATCTATAATCGCTAAATCAGATAAAAATAGAAAAAAAACTTGTTTCAAGACAGACCAATTTTATACAAAAAAAAACAAACAAATTGGAATGAATGCAAAACGATGTAAATACAAAATTAAACAGATAGTTAAATGTATAAGTATCAACGTGAAGATACGTCCATTAATTTAAAATTAAAAAAAAACAAAATGTGAAGAAAGATGACAACATAAGCTTCATAAATTATTTCGTTTAAAGTTGAAAGTAATTAAATATTATATAATAAATTACTTGCCGAGAGAGAGAGAAAGAAATTAATTTCAAATATAAGTAAATACGAACCTGATTATTAAGGCCACAGAATGATAAATTCACATACCACTAAAGATGAAAAGTGAGCTTTTCGTGTAAACTGTATGAATGGTAAACTTCAAATCCGCACGTGGCGAGAAAAACAATCTGTACTCAGCAATCTCGAGTAGAAACTTATTTTTTTAATTAAATATTTTCTTTTTAAATATCCTTCTTGTGAAGAGTGAGATTAACTCAGTGATTTATTTAAAGGAATGCTTCAGCAACCAAACATGCAGTGTTAAAAATGCAAGACTTCTATAAAAGAAAGAGTGTTATCTATAAACCAGCAAAAATGTCCAATCACTTCCTCATATGGTTATTAGTTCCACTTATACTTAACTCATACTCTCCTTCATCTTAGTTTCCATTAGAGGAGACCATAGAAATCTAGGGAAAAAAAGGAAAAGGCCACGTATTTCATTCCCTACCGCAAGATGAAGGGCGGGCTACTCGAGCTTTCCGATCTCCTTCGGCCACAATCATGGACTCCCAACGTACGTACATACATTACATACATATGTATGGTGGGATTAAGGATAGGTGTAGTCAGGATAAGATCGGAAGGAACGGAGTTAAGGTTCTGAAGGGGAAAATACCACCCTAGCACATGGTTTGCACATACGCAGTGACAATGCCGTTACGTGTGGATGAGGAAAACCCCCTGAAAGAACCTCATACAAAGTAGGCGGTAACGGGAATCGAACTCATTACCTCCCTAGTGCTAAGCAGATCGTGTCACCACTATGCTCGGCCTAAGGAGAATGTGGTAGTACTGTCAAAAAACAAAAAGTTGCAACCGTAGCTTGACTTGAAAATTAAAGGTTAGATTTTTAAAATGAAACTAATGCAGCGTTGAAACATAGTTTTTCATGATATATAGACTTTGTTAGCACAAAAATCGTTGAATATCGAGTGAGTTATCACCTACGTAAAACGAAAATTGTACATTCTTTACATTAGTCATAAAAGACAACACCGTGTCTTATCTAATAAAAAGAGGTATTTTGTTCACCAAATCTACATAAAAACCAATTTGAACGCATTCTGCTTTTTTCACTCTTCCAAAATAAAAATCAGTACAGAAATATGCAAGAAATCCAGAGCGCGATTTCATAAGTAATCCAATGTGAAGAAGTGCTTTCGTGACAAAGTTACCTACAGTATTCTTTTCTTTGTCTTCTTGGCTATTAAACATGATGTAGAGATATGTTTATGTGCAAACTTAGATATTCGGTCGAAAAGTCAATAGGCAACCAGAACATCAATATTTAATTTAACATATACAAGAAATCCTCAGCACGTTTCATAAGGAATCTAATGTAAATATTTTCCTTCGGGATGAAATTTGATGTTTCGTTTTCTTTTTGACTGTTACGTACACATAAGAGTAAATAACCAGAAATGTATTCAGTTAAGTCGTAATTAAATGACGTTGACCATAAGATTAGTGATTTCGTATCGACGGAGAAGACCTGACGAAAACCAAATATTTAAATGTATTTTTACTAAAATTTTGATGCCAAACAGTGCGATTTTATCAGCTGAAGAATCTGAATATTACTATCTGAATCTGAATCGGATTCTCCCAGTAAAAGGTTAAATTTTGTTCCACAGTTACTTTATTGTAATTTTACCCTCAACTTCGACTCCATGCGTAACCAACCACTCTTGCAGCTGATCTTACTGGAAACTGAGGGTTGATTGTATAACTGTGTCGATTGATACGGTGTGTTATCCATAACCAACACACGATTTCCGTGTAGTTTGAACAGCAGAAGAATCGTTTTATTCACCCAATTTTGAAACCGTTCCCCATTATAGTTTTATGACAATACCTATCCTCATTCCACGAAACGAGTATTAAATAGTTGCAGTTTTCCA
This sequence comes from Vesta saturnalis, assembly GCA_036346205.1. Classification (NCBI taxonomy): domain Eukaryota; kingdom Metazoa; phylum Arthropoda; class Insecta; order Coleoptera; family Lampyridae; genus Vesta; species Vesta saturnalis. Next base: position 428,866 of record JARFJB010000754.1, read on the forward strand.
AAAACCCTAAATTACACTCTGCGTGTAAAATGGTGTACCTTTTACGTTCACTTTTAATTTTCAATGGATTACTTTTGATGTAAAAATCGTGCACCCAACGATAAATATTAGAGCCATTTTGGTAAATCGTCTAGATACACAAATCTGACATCTTGGTCTGAACTTTGCAACTGCAGAATTTTTTTCAAAAACGACGCGTTTTATTTCATATAAATGTTCTAAATAATTTTGTTCGACCCCTATCGAAATAGAAATCTGTCTTAACGTGATTAATGTATAGGTTAGATTAAATAGACACCTATTGACTTTTCAACCGAATATCTAAGTTTACATATAAACATATCTCTACATCATGTTTAATAGCCAAGAAGACAAAGAGAAGAATACAGTAGGTAACTTTTGTCACGAAAGCACTTCTTCACATTGGATTACTTATTTCTCCCCCGATTTTTATTTTGGAAGAGTGAAAAAAGGAAAATGCGTTTAAACTGGTTTTTATGTAGATTTGGTTAACAAAATATCTCTTTGTATTAGATAAGACACGGTGTTGTCATTTATGACTAATGTAGAGAATGTACAATTTTCGATTTACATAGGCGATAGCTCACTCGATATTCCACGATTTTTCTGCTAACAAAAAAAGTCCACAAAAAAAATTCTAAAAACCACCATTTTGTTTTTTGGCTAACCGGAAGTAAAGAAAAAATTTAGATGAGTCCAATCAAAACTTGCATCATTGTGTAGCATTTCAATGAAAACCGCAATTGTCTAACTTTATTCGTTTAAAACTTATAAGCCCTTGAAATAGGGGAAAATATAATGGGACACCCTGTATTTCCATATTTTCATACTGAATGTCATGATTTAAATTATTTGAAGCATCGAACTACCGCAGATTTCTGTGATGGCCCTAATCTACAAAATCTCATATGATCTTTACGTCTTATATAAAAGCTACGTTTTGTTGTTTACCATGTAAAATATGTTAATGCTCTCTATGTTATAAGCCTAACATTTGGTTTAAATATTGAAAAATTTATCGTATCAAATTCCAATGATTGCGCAATGTTGCGAAAAAACTTTCCTTTTTAATGGCACATCGCACATTTAATTGTGATGGTGCAATTGTGAATGGAACTCCTTGGAAAGTCTCATACCTTTCACTTAACGCTATTATTCGGAAAGTTGCTTTTATAAGATCAAGACCGGTAACAGCCCTTCTGTACGTTTTTACACGTAAACTGTATCATGTCTGCTCAATTCAAGCTTTTACGCACATTGATCAAGTCTGGGATCAAGATACATATTTTAAACGCTTGTAATCAGTTACTATCCAAACCATATCTTCAGCACTACACCAACCAGCCAATGCAGGCATAGCGCTTGACAGACCTTAGATCGCAACGGGAATAGGCTGATTGGGATGCTTGTCGCCATCGAAAATTTTCCTGAAAAACCACTAGGCATGTGCTTCCAAAGAATCAATCAGTAAAAATGGTCGCAGTGCTGGGAAAGCTATTGCAGAGCAATATGTCCTTCCCAAACAACACCTTGAAGGGTTATGTTTAATCGATCTACCGAACAAAAAGAGTTTCGAAAGAAATACATGAGTCGATTTCAAGGAATAATTATAGCAATAGCTTTCCGTAAGACTCCCGTGACCCCTACAGACCAAGGTTTCCTCGCCTAAATGCAAAAACCATTGAGCTGCGTATCGCTACCGAAGTGGACCTGAGCAATGGATGTACAATCGATCACATAGACCTATTCAATAATCATTTGACTAAATTACACCATTGTGAAGTATAATCACCAACAGGATGGGGTGGTGTATTTTGAAAGACCGTAGAGACCCGTCGTAAATGTAATGATGAAATCTGGACATAACGACGTAATCACAGTCATGACTTTAGCGTTCAATTACTTTTACTTTTGTAAACAGTCGCGTGTACGACTCTGCAAATACATCTGCCTGTACTATTATACTAAGCATCTATGTAATAAAACCGTTGCGATAATGAAGTTTGATGTCTGCGATAGCGTTAAAAAATGTATTACGTGTTTGGCATTCGTACTGAAAAACAAGAAATCTCAAAAGTATGGAATGTAATGGAAAGTTTCACAAGTCCAAAGGAAAAATCGATGCGTCACCTATGTTTCAATCAGCAAAATATTTCTTTTCTGTATTATACGACCTTGGACGCAGACATAAAATACGACTCTATAAGGTCGTTAAGCATAAACCAAATTTATGAGTCTCCCAACAACTTTATAGCTAATGTACAAAAAATGATAGTAACATTAATCTACTGCGTAAGTTGTGTAGCTCTCGTGTACATATATCTCGCAATTCTCCGTAAATGAACATTACGTTACCTGTTTAGGTGATACGAATAGACAAATTATTGCAATAGCACATAATAGTAAGGTGTACGTTGGTGTGTCATATTGAAGGAAATGATGAATAACCCGTTAATTTTTATTAAAATAATTTCTAGGGGTACAAAAATTACTTCGCGAACACGCAACAAAATGAAGTTTATGAATTGCGTAAACGTTTTACCTGCAGATTTAAGTGCCTTACCTAAAACATTGAACTTTGCTGATCCAAGGGATACTTTTTTAACGCCCTCTTTTATGTCGGACCACTACCTGTACATCATTTTTATGGGTACGGCGACATGTCGACGAAAAATCGCGAAGAGTTCCTGAAATGGTATAGTGTCAAGAAGTAGGTCAGGGTACAGGATTCAACCTGAAAGACGAGATTCTCACATAAAGCATAAGGATGACCCATTCAAACAATATTGCACGATTGCATCCGTATGCAGTCTTGGAATTTCCTCTAGGTTAACAGAATTGGACCTCTTACCCACGCTGGGTACAAAGTAGGTACTAAAGCGCTATCGAATAACTTCTACTACTTCTATCTAACAAAATTCGAAACTTATAATGCGTAGGCGATACAATGGATGCACATTTACGTGAGGGGTTCTTACTTAACGGATACATGTAAGCATCCAACACAATGTATCAATTCTACGGTTTTTACTACCGCGAATGCGAGAAATGCTTCCCCAAAGAAACAGTTACCCCGAAGAAAAGGAACAATTCGGCCATTATGGTTGTATCAAGAGAAAAGAGTGCAGTACGTATTCGCTTTTACCTGATTGAGATGTGGGAGTGTGAACCTAGAACGTACCTCACTAGCAGCGGAAAGGCAATCACGTTGTTGGGAGCCGCTAAACCTAATAGATACATCCCTTATGAGAACAAACTAACGTCATAAAGTTATGCCATCGAACGGAGGAAGCCAAAGAGACAAAAAATTGGACGTGCGCTCTCTTTAACTGTACCTCAACAAATAGTGTAAATATCCCCTAAGACATCCACGTGTGCTTGTTTCCCCCGAAGAACTACAAATGTTAGTATGAGCACAGTGGAAGGTTTAGCAAAGTGCACCACGTTACCCTCACGGACATTATTCTACCTTATTTTGCCACTACACTGTCACGGAAAATTTAAGTTACACTGTGCCCTTCCTGCTGCGCGGTATTAAATTAAGGGAACTATGGCAACGACTAACATGATCACAAGTTTACTGGAAGCTACCTGTCCAAAGATTTTTAAAATCT
>JARFJB010000754.1:437500-455000 GCA_036346205.1 Vesta saturnalis
AATCGCCCTGTATATACATAAATATTTTTAGAATGAAGGTTCAATGATCGTGTATTACCACACCAAAATTGGTTTTGATATCTCTAATAGTTAAGGAGAAATCCTCCGTCCACGTTGTAGACACCCACCTTGTATATCTTATATCCCCAAAAATGTTTCTATGCACAGATTGCGTTTTCCTGTATTTTAATTATTATTGATAAACTTGATTGTGTTGGTCAATCGAACTGTTAAACTGCATGATAATTTCAATTTCTCATCTGATCGAACGAATGTTAAAAGTGTATTAATATGATTTTATAATAAAGAAAGTATCATCACAAAAATTATTCTGTGACACCAACTGTATTGTACAACAATGTAAAGATTTACACTGTATGCGCTCTCCTACCCAACAGGTGCGTTTTATTGGCGGTGATCCAAACGTAGTTCTGACCCTACTGTACTCATTTCACTCTACTATTAATGCACTTTAATATGGTTCACAAAAATTTAATCTTAGCAAGTTTCTCCGTCTAATAATATCACATTTTGTTAGTTTCTGATTGGGATCTCAAACATTAAATATAATATTGTAGAAGCGCAAGAGTTAATTAACTTATCATCATAGATTCTACACATTTATGAGAAGAACAAATTTGTAAGCCTCTCTATATCAAAAGCTAATTATTATTCAAGATTATTAAACTTTAATAAACATCGTTCCAAAACTTTTCAAATAATTTCCTCCCTATTCTTGTCGATTAAGTTAATTGACTTGGGTTAGAAGAGACGATATTACTCAATTTCATTAAATGTTCCATAATTCCTCAGCGAAAAGCTTTCATTGTCTGCAAGAATATATTTAACAAATGAGAGAATTATGTCATATAGACAACATCTTATAGAAACGTTTACATAAACGTTATCTCGATTTATACGCTTATATTAAAATATTCCTGAAGTGTACATAAAACAAGAACCATAGTTAAACAGTCTGTACAATATAGTTTGGTACGTTTTATATTAAACAAGTAATTACATATTTGGCCATTTGATTAGCATTTTGTAATTTTTTACTGAAAGCTGGATTTTTTAAACAACATGTATTTCCTATTATTTTTACGTTTTTATACATCCACACATTGTTATGTGCGTTTTAAATCATAAACATATTTTCCCTTACTCCCTTGTGGTGATAAGGGAAGGGTCACTTTCTGATATTATACGCTTTCACATGAAATTTAAATTAGCTCAATATCTTTACAAAAACAAACCATACGAATGAACGGACGGGTAGAACCTGAACTACAGCGTACTCTTTTTTAATTTGATTGAAATTGAGTAATTCGATTCTAAAAACTTTTACGCCCTCTGATATTTGATTTGATTCGGTAAAATCAAATAAATTAAAATTAAATGAAAATACTTTCATAGATAAGTTAAAGTGCTAACTTTTTTATATGTGTAGTTTTCCAAAATACAAATGTTTATTTAATTAAAAAAAAAGAAGGAACTACTCGTCAAACGGCTTGCAAGATTCCAATTTAATGACAAATACAAAGAGGATTATCAAATGTTGCTTTAATTTATGAATATTCTGAGATACGGGCCAATAAAGAATTAAAATATTAATGGAATTAGTTAAACGAAATTAATGGGTATTCCAAACCAATGTATTATACGTTTGTCGCGTCTAACTCGGTTTAAGCATCTTACCTTACTTTGCCCAAAATTCAGCCGTGGAGGTACCCCATCCCTACTCTCATGCTCATTAATATTAGGTCTCCGATTTTGTGAGTTCGTTAAGGGCTCTCGGTCTCACTACCGGATTGAAAGTCAAAAATTAAAAAAAAAGATGGCTGTGATTTCTAGGGTAATAAATACCGGACCAAAAATCCTGCCCCGTTCGGATGTGCGAAAAGGCAGAACCTGAGCGACCTCGGTCATCGAAACCACTTGCATTCTGATCCATCCGCGGTATCACGCCTAATTTTAATGCTATTCACCAACATCTTGAACAATTGGCATTCTGTTTCTATCTGAAACACGAGTCTCCTATAAAAGCTTCGATTTGCCTGACATGCAATTTCCCCAATGCAATCGTCACCGTAACTTTCGATACAAAAGAGGAGTGTATGCCTACCTCGCTTACAAGAGGAATTCTTTTTTTGAGAAAAAAATATTCGACGTGATTCTGGTGCTAAATTTATGAAATTCTACTGTTACATTTGTAGGTTTCCTAATGACAGTAACATAGTTTGAAAGTTGACTACCTTCTATCTCAGTATCTATCTTGCGATATACCAATTCTGAGAGATTTCAATGTTCATAACTCTAATTGGCGTCAATTTCCATCTACTACTAATCCTGCTGCTCATAGTGCAGAAACATTTGCTATTTCATGTGATCTCACACTAATGATTCCGGAATCCCTGATTACTCCACATCTAGGTCTTTTTCCTACATCAAACCCGTTTTTTTTATGAAACTTCAGTTCTTTCACCACTACGTTTATCTGACTATTGTCTAATAGAAATAACTCTAGAAATAATTCTATTGTCCCTAAATCTTCTGTTGTTTGTGACACAGATAGAACCTTATGGTGTTTTAAGTCAGCTAAATGGAGTGATTGACGGGATTTCTTTGCAACCTTTCCATAACCTGAATATCGTTTGAAGTCGTCCTTATCTTCGGACATTTGTTCTTTCAGTATCTGAAATCATCGTCATGGGCATGGAGTTGTACATTCCCAAACAAAGAAACAAAATCGGTTAAGTCTTATAAGTTAAGTTTTATACCTAATGGAGATCTAAAAAAAACAAGGAACCAGCTACATCTCCTTTGAGCAGTGGTAAATGTTGGTCTTTAGCTAAAGCCATCCGTAAAAACTTTGGCTACATCTTCATTCTGTATTCTTGATTCTGTGGAGCAATCCAACCTTTTTGTAGATTCATTTGCATCCAACTCGTGTTTTAATGATTTTGGAAAAAATATGTGCCACTAGTTAGCTCTTGTTCCTACGCCACGAAACCAATTCATTTTCGATACAGGTTCCTAGAATCGATCGTCAGTGAGCTTCATCTCAATAAGGCGACTGGCCCAAACAGTATTCCAGCTATTGTCTTTAGGAAATATTTCCCCGAACGAGTACCAGTCCTATCTATGCTCTATTCAATCTCTATGTCTTCTGGGCAACTTCTTTAGTCAAGTAAGGAGGTAAGACCGATCCTTCCAATTACCGACCAATTGTCAAAACTTGTCTAAAATCATGGACAAATCCGTCAATCAGCAACTGTTCTCTTTTCTTGAAACTAACAAACTTGTTACTGACGACCAATATGGTTTAAGGCAGAGTCGTTCAACAAATGATGTTTCATATGTGACCCAAGCTTGTAACAATACATTAGAACAATTCGGTGAAACGGTTGTAGGCGATTTAGATCTTATTTCTTCAACGTATAACCCGGCCCATTGCTTTGCTGATTGTACTGGCCTGATTGGATACAATTACTTTTTTAAACAAACTAAATGAATTAATAAATTAAACGGACGCTTCTGGTCTCTGCACTCCAGGCGGCTCTTTCCACTCGGGCACACCAACTGCTCCTCTTCTGGTGGTTGATAAAACAATATTAACGGTACAGGTAAAACAATGAATTTGAATGGTGATAAATTAACTCAAATTACGTTAAAGGAAGTAAGGAAATATCAAGCAGTATCTTGATTACGTCCCTATCAAGTGGCACATAGAATTTATACAAATTGTACAGTGCATCCCATTTTGGTTAAGACAGCCAGATATCTCGGTTGTTGTTGAAGATAGAACCTTGCGGTTTCCACGGTCCTGTGCCACTTTTTTGTGAAACTCAAGATGGCCTGAACGGATTTTGCCTAACTTCTTTCCTTTATAAATTACAGGGCGTTTTTGAAAATCGACACTTTTTGGATCCCCTCCATATCTAAGAAGTTTCTCAGCGATAATGTCAAATTAAAAACTTGTCCCATAGAGAATTTTACATAGAATCCAGCGGCGACTCAACTTTTTTTTTTCGGGGTATCGTTATGGAGATAAGACTCAAACTTATGATTTTTTCAATGCAACACCATGTATTTTATTATCTCATTAAATTACTTTTTTTTTCCTTCGAAGTGATATATAATATATAAACATGAAGTTTTTAAAAATGCTCCAAAATTACAAAAACATGAATTTTAATAGAGTGCCATGGATTTCAAAATTTTACTACAGGGATTATTATTTGTGATTTTTTTATAGTAGGTCATAGTTGCTACAAACACTGTTGTTGACTATTAGAGCATTGTTTTATCAAGTGACTGTGGAGAAATCAACACATCTGCTGTCATGATGATAAATTTTGATGCGTTTTATTGCGTTTGTGTTTGGCGATTTTGTTAATTTGTGAAATTTTATAATGGCTGAAAGATTTTTTCAGAACAACGAAAAGTATGATATAATACAATGTTTCAATCAATGCCATGAAAATGTTGACGAAGCATTAGAATTATATTTAAACAGGTAAACTAGTAATTTACAATAAGACATTATTATAAATAAACTTATCACGAACTGTAATCTTTAAGTTATATTCAAATTATGTAAAAATCTTCACTATAGCAGTTCATAACATTACCGTTGAAAAAAAGGAAAAGAAAGCGAAAATCACTTAATAGTCAGTAAACAACTGACTGTTAAATTAAAAACACTGTGGTTTCATGTTGAGTAGGTTGGAATTTATTAAAACAGGTGTTGTTACCGTAACGTTTCGGGATGCTGACATATCCATATCAATATGTGTGGTTCCCTTCTTCAGACGTACAAAATTGTATCAAAACAACTGTTATTGTTACATTGAAAAATACTAATACACCATTATCAACATTAAAAAAGGTTTTTTTTTATACCTATTCTATCCAAACGTTTAACCTCATAAATCTTAAATTATATAAAATATTTTTTTTGGAAATGTGGTACAAAACATGTACAAACAACCATCTCCATAACGGGGTACCACACATATTGATATGGATATGTCAGCATCCCGGAGCGTTACGGTAACAACACCTGTTTTAATAAATTCCAACCTACTCAACATGAAACCACAGTGTTTTTAATTTAACAGTCAGTTGTTTACTGACTATTAAGTGATTTTCGCTTTCTTTTCCTTTTTTTCAACGGTAATGTTATGAACTGCTATAGTGAAGATTTTTACATAATTTGAATATAATAAGACATTATATGACATATTGTTTTTAAAACGATAGATATCCAGAGAGGCGTCAACCTAATCGAGCAACGATATTTCGACTAAAAAATAATCTACTAAATTATGGTGCGTATTCTAAACCCCGACCCAAGACGTATAACAATGAAAATAATGAAGAGAATGAAATAAATGTCTTAGCCAGCGTCCGTGTCTCTCCTCAGACTTCTTGTACGAAGTTAGAAAATAACATCGGCATTCCCCGATCACGGGTATAAAGGATTACAAAAAAAACACAAATTGAAACCCTACAAAGTGAATATTGTCCAGCATTTATACCCTGGTGATGCAGCGAGGAGTGTGAATTTCTGTAATTGGTTTTTGAACCAGTCCATATAGGCAGTGCCGGTTTATTTAACAGGAAAAATACAAGGCACTGGTATGATGCAAACCAACACCTAATTTTTGAGCAACAACAGGGTTGATTTGGTTGTTTTTTAGAAGAAACTTTCCAGGACCATTGGATTGGAACAAATGGACCCATTAGGTGGCCTTTTTTGTGGGATTTTTTGAAAAATAAAATATACGGTAAGAGGCACAATAATATTGAAGAACTTCGTGCAACAACAGAGGTAGTTTCCCAGAATTTACAAAATGGGCCTTTCATATTTAATTGATTTTAAATGCATTAAGACGTATTAAGAAATTGTGTCAATTGTATGTTAGGGGAAATGGACATCAATTTGAACAATTCAATGTATAAGTTACCGAATAATTTCGAAATGCAATAGTATGAGTAAATATTTAATTAGTTGCTTATTCTACATTATGAACTTTTTATTACTATTTATTTGTTGCTATTAGTTACCTACGTTTTGTGTTTTGTTAGTGAATTAGTGTTAGTATTGTTCTTGTTCCTTTCATGGAAAAATCACAAGTAGTATTTCTTCAATTTGAACTTTTTTGTTTGAAAAATCCATAGCCTACTATTAAAAATCAATGTTTTAGTGATTTTGAAGCATTTTTGAAGAATTTATGTTTATGTACTATATATCATTTTGAAGGAAAAAAAAAAGAAATTTAATGAGGTAATAAAATACAGGGTGTTCCATTAAAAAAATCATAGGTTTGAGTCGTATCTCCATAACCATACCCCGACAAAAAAATTGAGTGCGCCACTGAATTCTACATAAAATTCTCGATGGGATAAGTTTTCAATTTGACATTATCGCGGAGAAACTTCGTAAATATGGAGGGGGTCCAAAAAGTGTGAATTTTTATAAACGCCCTGCAACTTATGAACGAAAGAAGTTATGAAAAATTCGTTCAGGACATCTTGAGTTTCACAAAAAGCTGGCACAGGACCGCGCAAACCGCAAGCTTCTATCTTCAACAACAACCGAGATACTTGGCTGTCTCGACCAAAATGGGATGCACTGTACAGTTAAAAATTGTGGGATAACGTTTTATTTCCCGTGGAAATACTTTTAAAGGGATAGAAGCTAAGAGGTAAATGTCTTATATCTGGAATGCCTAGGTCAGGATGAAAATCTATATTTTTAAACTTGAATAACTGTGTGCATTTTAACAGTTTTATACCTATAAGCTTTAATAATAGTTTTACCGTTTTTTAACAATATGTCTAACGTGACTTAATTAATTAACAGCAACTGTACTAATTAGCGTTTTATAACTAATTAACAGAAATTAAAATGGAGAGTTTTTTGTGTTCTTTCAGGTATCTTGGTCCATATTTACGATATACGACTTATGTGCCGATGGAAAACGTGGTTACTGAATTTAAAAGTTTGGTTGAGGTTCTCGCATAGAATATTTTTATGCGGGAACGATTTATGTTTTGCGTCGTTCGTGACGCTTTAGGTAGGAATAATGGTGGTGGTGGTGGATGAGAGAAGCGTTACCTGGTGAATGCCTTGTCTCGGGATTTTTTGTATTTTTATACTGGAAGGCGAGATAAACTAAGTACTTGTGTATCAAGGAATGCTTGAAACAAGAATATTTCTTAAATTGGTGTTTATCGGGACGTGCGGTGCAGGAACGATTCGGGTTCAAGACTTCAGAAAAACGGGCAATTACGTTAAGTAAGTGAATGTTAATACTCTCTTTTATTTACGCAATTTCTATGGACTGGAACTTTATGACAGAAATAATTATCGGATCTCGGTCAGATTAATCGCTTTCCCTTCGACGACACCCTGCACTTTAGTAAGTTTCCTGGGTGACATGTTCAATCTGCTCTTAGTGGTTTTACGTTGATTTGTCTTGTTTATAGTTTACAATCTTGAGTATGGTTTAGTTTTTTCGTTTTTCCAAAAAAAAAAAAAAAATGTTTCGATTTTATTTGAATACGTTATTCAGTTTAAATGTGCGCGTGTTGTGTGTTTAATCCAATCTCATTTGCCGGGTCGTCATCGAATAGACGGAAGGATGCGGAGGGCATATGTAGTATTGTCCTGGAATTCTTGTATCTCCTCAGGGAAATTCCCAAGGAGTTTTGTGAAGATTGCGGAAGGGAGTTTGAATTTGGGTATAAGTTTTTTGCGCGAGAATGAAGAAAATTGGTAGTTGTAGAGAGTAGTAAGGATCTCTCTGGTTGGGATTATGCCGCCGAAAATTCTTTTCGTTTGCAAAATTTATTTGTAATATTTGTATTCTGTTTGTAATGGATGGTATGTTTGCGTGTTGTATTATGAGGTCATTCGGGTACTTGAAAGGTAGCTTTGTGTATACGTCTAAGTATTCCACGTTCACAGGAGGCGATAGAGGAGAGGGGATTAGGGTTTATGTTTTTGCATATGGGTGTTTAGAAATCCATAACAAGGTGTATGTAAATTTTGTAGGAGTGTTGTAGTGTTTTGGGGTGGCAACCTCTGATTCTACCCCGCAAGGCGCTCAGTAAGAAATGGAAATTTCAATCAACAGACAGTCAACGTATACTGGAATGGGGAAGTAATAATCTAGTTAAATTTAATGTTAATAAAATTCAGTGTTGCCTTGTGTTCGCCACTATATTACTATATAGAGAAGGACTCTATCTGAAAATCTATCATGGGTTAACCGTCTTCTGCCAACTACTCAAGCAATTACTCGTAAAATAGGCATTTTGTACAAATATAAGCAGTACTTTGCTTCCTAACAGTCCTCTGCTGTACAATTGCTACATGCTATGATGCTCAACTACAAAGTCAAACGCTTTGAATTTTTGAAAAAATATTTGTTGTAAATGGCAACGTAAAGAAACGCAATGTGTAGAATCCCCAAGCTATTGCGCAGCAAATTCGAGATTCGCTAAAAGTTAATATGTAAAGTCAGTCCTTAAAGGTTTACGATCCATTTTTTTTTCGAAAAGGTCATTGTATCTGGCATGCTGGAAAATTGGCTCATGTCGCCACTGAACAGTCAGAGTGGACATCATCTTCCAGTCGGATTTTTGTCCATTCCACTTCTGTTACGGCGTTCGTGAATTTTAAAATAGGAGAGTGAGAAGCACATGATGAAAGTAACAGCAAGTCCTGTCATATCCTCCCGGAAGTTCCGACTTACTCCATACAATTTTTTTGAATAGAGTTATGCAAACGAATCAGTGCTTAAGCCTTGCTCTACCGGCGGACCTACCAGAACTGATAGTTTGCATCTAGAATGTTTAAGCAGATTGTTAGAACATACTTCATCGAGTGTAGAAAAAACTAGATTTTAGACTTGATATTTGTAGAATTAGTAGGGGTGGGGGCACACATAGAGCTCTTATGTGAAACTTGATTAACTATTCTAGATAACTCTAAAGTTTTATAATATGTTCAATCATGTAGCAACAGTGCATATTTCGAAATTGCTTAATTCATTGCATCATTTATAATAAGCCTGTACTTTATTATACTGTCATCAAGTCTTATCTTACACGAGATATTTATTGATACGCCTTTTGTTAAGTCTTGTACCATCCAAGTTCATAAAATTAAAAATAGAACGTTAAACATTTATTTACAACTGTCTTGTACCGAAATATTACGCAGATCTCTAGTTCATATTATGCCAAAAAAAAAGTTTAATAATGTGTTGTCGATGTGTTTAGTGTCACACTGTATTAACACAGTTAATTTATATTTATGGCATATTTTCTATAAGCCCTATAAATTACAATTTCTTTTAACTTAATTCCATCCTAAGCAGAGGGGTTGGATCATAAATTGCAGCGGTTATCTTCCTTTCAGATAAAATTGGTAAGCCTGAATTTTGCAATTGGATTATGTCCATGTTTAAACATACAAAGAAGATTAGGTAATTTACATTATTCAATAAGGAACGTTTATTGAATGTCCAGAGATATTTCCACAAAACCTCTCTTTGAGATTCTGTGGGTGTGCCAATCTAAATAAACTGCAGTAACTGAACACACATTGAATAATTCAAATCCAAATTGTCAAGATAGAATGAACAGAAGGATATAGAATGTTTCATCCTAAATTTTAATCTTTGACAAACATATGTGAAAACAATGTTACCGAAATATACAACGGAACTACAACATATAAGGCACGTTAATAATTATCATTAATCCTTATTCTCTGAATGTATACAATACCCACTGGTTGCAAGGAAAATTTCGTAAACCACTATTTTAGTTTACTTCATTCGTCGTTCAGTTGGCGTAGCAGGAGTTGAATTTTTAACTCAATAATAAATAGAATGCAAACTTTCAACTGTAATTTTTGATACGGACCACTGAAAATTGAACTGAAATTAAAAGAAATGATCTAATTTTAATAATAATTTTTTTAGGATAATCATGCAGTCCCTTTTTTAATACGTTCATAACGGAAATAGGCAACATTGTAAAAACAAAAGCCTTGATCTATGAATGGCCACCTCCACTATGATCTATGTCACACGTAGGTACTTTTAAAACTTCAGGTCTGATATATGTTAATAGACATAGTCGTTATCTTAAAAAAATTTACAAAGCCGCCTGCTTCTATAAAATACTCATAATACAATTCAATTCAATCCTATTGAATTTATTTTTAAACTTAGTTGGCTTTACATTAAGAAACTTGATAAAGAAAAGTTACGTAAAATTAATGCTAAATTTAAAAAAAAAATTCAAGCTAGCACTTAAATTCTACACACACACGCACGCACGCACGCACGCACGCACGCACGTACGCACGCACGCATGCACGCACGCATGGACGCACGCACCCACACACACACACACGCACGCACACATACACACACAGTCTACCTCACACACACACACACACACACACACACACACACACACACACACACACACACACAAACACACACAAACACACACCAACCCCAACACACACGCACGCAGGCTCGCGCACGCACACACGCCCACACACACACACACACACACCACACACACACACACACACACACACACACACACACACTTACACATACACTCATACCCACACACACATACACTCATACACACACACAAATACACACACACACACAAACACAAACACACACGCACGCACGTACGCACGCACGCACGCACGCACGCACACGCACACACGCACATACACACACACACACACATACACTCATACACACACGCTCGCACACGCGCACGCGCATCCGCACCCGCACACGCACACGCACACGCACACGATCACGCACATGCACACGCACACGCACACGCGCACCCACACCCACACCCACACCCACACCCACACCCACACACACACACACACACACACACACACACATACAGAGAGATACACACGCACGCACGCAGACATGCATGCACGCGCACACACATGCATACGTTAATTATTTAATTATTATTAATCGAATTAATTAGAAAAACTTCTAATTAATACAATTATGTTTTATTTATATTCCAAAAAATTACAGAATTTAAATCAGTTTGGATTTGAACCTCAATCAATTACTGTAAATGCCTTAATTGCATTAAAAGATGATAATGAGTCAAATATAATTAGGAATGAAGATGACATTATAACAAGTTTAGACGTTAAAGGAGCGTTCGATGCTGCAGGGTGATCTATTTTAAATGCCTTAATACATTTTAGTCCAAGAAATTTATGTAACTTTAGTAAAGATTACTTCAATACAAGAAAAGCTAAATTGCGTTTAAAAGAAAAAATTAAAAATAGAGTTTGTCCACAAGGTTCATATTGTGCTCCTGGTTTTTGGAATATTCTTGATAATTCAGCTTTAATTTAAAATTTTAAAAGATACAAACGTGTCATTGAAGCAGAAAATTTAACAAATATTAATTTAAAAGAAGTTTTAAAAAATAGCAAAATTCATTTTAAAAAAAACAGTCTAAAGTTATATGAATATCTAAAAGAAGATCTATTAAAAATGTAAAAATTAACACATGTTTAAATCACAATTTATTAGAATGAGTAACTGAAATGAAATACTTAGAAATTTTTATAAACTCTAAATTTTCGTATGATAAACATATTTCTTGTATATCTTCAAAACGTTCAAAATTTATTATTATATAAAAATCACACACACGCAAACGCGCGCGCACGCGCGCTAGCCCGAACACGCACACGCACACGTACACGCGCACTCACGCACACGCTATTACGTTGTAATATTGCTTTTAGTAATGATACGTAGTAAATATGAAAAAATTTGGGCGCATTAATGTTTGAAATTATTTGGTAGTCACTATGTAGTATAAAATGTAAATATGTAGAATGCAAAAAGTTATAGTAATTTGTAAATAGTCATCTGTGGGAGAAGTAAGAAAGAAATATACATCAGAGTTTATTAAAATACAGAATTCTGTAATTCATAATGTGGATAAAACAGGGATCTGCTTCTTCTTAAATATTTTGCCATAATAAAGGCACATTTGAAAAAATTATTAGTTGAAAGGTCAACTTTCGGTCAGCTTTGGGTGATAAGTAAAATTTGCTAAGGGAGTGAAAATATAGTCGCAAAATATTATTCAGAATAATAAAATACTTACTTTTTTTGGGGTTTTTAATGGTATTATTTAAATTATATAATCTAAACGTTTCGATAACACTTACATCTTGGTCAGTAGTATAAATGGTTTTGCTCTCCTCATTACTTACCAATTCTACTACTTCCAAATTCAATTACATAGTTCTGTGCGCTACACTTTAATGAAATGAACTCTTCAAAAACTCTGCAAGGTAAAAGTCAAGTGAAAACTGATTAATCTTAATATTTCATAAAAATTAAAATCTTGGAATATCGAAAAATGATTGTAATGATCAGGAGTGCAGTAGTATACAAAACCTTTCCTATTATGTTGGAGTGTCTTTGATCGTTTTGTGTTGTATAAATTATAAATTTCACTCGTATTGAAATCTCAAAATGGGGGATTGTAATGATCAGGAGTGTAGTAATACTGAAAACATTGTGGAGAAGATTTCGGGTACATTCTTGATCTTAAAATTTACGTTTGTGAACGTTGGAGTAAACACATGTGTTCACAATAATTTGGAATTCACAATAAATACCAACAATACTAACTACTTATATTAAAATAAAGTAAAACAGATGTTACTGTGAAACTCCGAAATTTGGCTAAAGTCGACATTTTCTGGTAAATGTCAGCATTCTCCAAAATGCTTGGCGTACGTCAGAATTATTAGCCTAATACCGTTACTTTCAACCTACATCAGCAAATTTCGTCATTTACTGTGGACTGATGGTGTATGTGGAAAAGAAGCATTTTTAAAAATTTAAAAACACTTTTTTATCATATTTTTTGAAATAGAACATATGGGAGTTTTTCAATAAGCATAACTACATTATTATGAACTTAAAATAAACAGGACATTCCAAATCACGAAACGAAGGAAGAATAATATAAAAAAATCAACTAAAACGCATAACTTCTCAAAAAACTAAGCTCGGGTTACTGCACAAATTTAAATATCTTATAAAAAAATTCACACTGGAAAGTTGTACGCCCATTACCAACCCTTCCGTAACCATTACCAACCCTTCCGTAAGGCTGAGAAAACGCACTTCGGGCTGGTGTTGGACAGCGGCAGAAGCATGTTAAGACCTCTCGTTTTCGACCCTTACCGAAGCTCAATTCCGTTATCCGAGGAAGCGCCTCACCAAAAATAAAACCGTAAGTCACACATTTCCGTAAACTTAGACGACCAATTGTTATCAAAATATGAAAACTAAGATATTTACTTAAATGTAACATCCAAGAAAGCAACCAATTGAATTTAAAAGGCAAGCTTCGTCCGAATTCATCACATCTTAACTTTACATCTGTTATAGCGTAGTACAGATTATTTACTTTATAGTACTAACGATAATAATCGTTTCATTTTCATTCCTACTTATGCTTTACCTTCAAAAATTGTAACGTTCATCGGGTTGCTATAAAGATTAGTTGTTCAGAGGTTTATATAATAAAGAACAAAAGGTCAGTCAGCATTTCTAAAACTTCTTAAAATTCCAAATGCTTATTCAGGCAAAGCTAGTATAATCCAAAAACCCCAACAACGTATAGATAACCACTAACTTCCCCTACCGAATGACGCTATGATGCCGCCACTGGTTACTCTCTCAATTGTTAGTTGCATCTTACGTACTCTAAGATCTACACATCGACTCTTGTGAGCGATCATTAAATCCTCCCGCTATATTTATTAAAGTATCTTACTTAAAGTAGTTTCAAAATATCGTGGCACTCCATGCGCATTTGATTCAAACGCGTCGAAAGTATTCGATAAATATGCTATTATTCAACTTATAAATGTAGACATTCGCTTTATTTACTTCACCGAGCTGGTAGCGTAGTGGCGACACAACATGCTGAGCATTCGTGAGGTAATGGGTTCGATTCCTGTTACCGTGTACCTTGTATGAGTTTTTTCAGGGGTTTTTCCTCATACACATGTAGCGGCATGGTCACTGCGTATACGCACACCATGTGCGGCTACTTAGGCGAATGCTGGGGTAGTATTTTTCGCCTAAGGACCCTAACTCCGTTCCCTCCGATCCTACACTGAGCACACCTATCCTTAATCCCACCATGCATATATACGTAATGTATGTATATATGCTGGGAATCTTAAGACTGTGGCTGAAGGAGCTCGGAAAGCTCGAGCAGCGCGCCCTCCCCCTTGGGGCGGGAATTAAATACGTGGCCCTTTCCTCTTATTTACTTCGCGTTGTATTCGTACGTTGCCGCTTGAATTTATTCCTTCCGTTTTATACAAAATCTGTCTTTTTCAAGACACTTTTTATTATTTCATCGTTATTTGTTGTCTAAACTGCCAAGTAAACGTTTTGAACATGAGTGGAGTAGTTGTTCACAGTCAAGCTCGTGACACTATTTATAAATTGTATGGATTTTTGAAGCGAAAAAAAGAATCAAAAGATTTTATCCCAGTCGATCGTGTGTATGAAGAATTAAACGCATTACACAGGAAGGCAGATCGAAACCTGATGGAAGTACATTTGGTTCACCTCGTAAAACAATAAACAAACCAGCACCTATATCAAACATCAACAAGTTTGATGAAGAAATTGTTAGAACAATAATTTACAGTTTTGCGTATATCCAAAAGCAAAAACCAACAATGCAAAATGTGTTCGCAGCTATCCTATATCCAATAGGAAAGTTAAGCAGCTTTCGATCGATTGTGAAAAGATGGGTTTCAAATGGCAGAAGTCTAAAGACAACAGAAAGGTCTTGGTGGAAACTTCCGCAATAAGGGCGAAAAGAACCACACTTTTTAAGAAAAATGAAAAAGCACAGAGAAGAGAGCAGAAACATCATTTATAGAGACGAATAGTATTTGACAGCAGTGATAAGGGAGTTAAAACACCTGTTTCAAAAGGAAAAAGCCTAATAATGTTACATTGTAGTGGTACTAAAGGATTTGTACCAAATGCATTGTTGATGTTTAAGTCGGGATTAAAGTCAGGAGATTATCATGACGACATGAATTCAAAGAATTATATTAAGTGACTGACCGAAAAACTTATTCCCAATCTCGAGCCTAATTCTGTGTTAGTGGTTGATAATGCATCTTACCACAACATGCCTACCAAGCCTAATCCAATATGTACCTGGAAAAAAAGGTGAAATGCAGAAGTGGTTACGCGTACGTGGAATTGCATTTGAACAAAGTGAGACAAAACCCGAACAAGAATATTCAGAAAAAGAAGGTTTTATTGATGAAGTCGAAGAGCAGATTTTTACTATAGGTAAATACAGATGAAATTGAAAACAGCAGTAGTGTCAAAGACAGCGACTGTGAATTAGATTATAACTAATTAAACTTCTGTTATTTATTTTTGTATGTTAATAAAATTACATTTTAAAATGTTTTATCAATTTGTGGTTTATTTTAATATTGGTACTAGTATTTTAAAAACTTCTACAAAAATATTTTACTATTACTTAATCTAAGAATTATCGAACAAATAATTTTTCACATTTTCTAGTCGGCACAATAAACTGTGAACTGAATAAATACTTGTCGTATTTGCAATAACACTTTCTGGAACATATTTTAATGTAATGACGCAAATTGATTGATTCCTGTTGTTGTTTCTTAAAAATATAAATATTTAGACCTGAGATCAACGATGAGTTTTAAGAATTTACATATTCGAAGATTACAAAGATTAATAACCAAAAATCTTATCAGAAGTTATTCTTATTTTCTGTCTATCTGTTGGGTGTAATTATAAGTTTATAAAACGTTGAACTTCATTTTTGCAAATCCTTGATAAAAACAGCTGATGTTAAACAGGTTAGGTTATGTTTACTAACTAAACAAATTATTTTAATGCAAATATGAAATAGGTAATAATACATACCTAAATTGAAATTGTTGCCAACGATTATTCAATAAAAATGTATTCAGTTACGATATCAATCGTTAAAAAAATCGATAATTACGAATTTTATTTATTTGCCGTATATTTTTAGGATGGCAATTTTGCTATCGAAGTTTTCCGATTATAACGTCTTTTAATTTTTTCAAATTGTAGAAAATCGCGCCGCGCATCTCGAGTGCCACGACGTTTTGTAACTACTCTAACAACCGACAACATTTAAATTTTGTCAGAAATCATTCTAAAAATTGGCCACACGGAGTTATTTCGTGAAATGAGAGGCACGGGAAGGGTTCAATTAATAACATTATCAACGCTTTTAGAATATAAAATATAACTGTGATTTCATTCGCATTTAGAACAAAAGCAAATATTAATCTATCAATTCAATAAAACGAAAACTGGTAAACGCTAACATAATTTTTCAAATATTTCATTGAATAAAACAGCTTGATTTACGCCACTCAAGCAAACACCTTGCAGACTTTTTCTATTACAATAGTGATTCTCAAACTTTTATTTCTTAATTTAAATTCGCAAACCATTAAAAAAACCTATCGAGCACACTTGCTTCTGTTATCCAAACCGAGACAGTGCGCCTGTGGTAACTCGATTTGCTTGGCATTCGGGAGTAATGGGTGCGATTCCCGTTACCGTCTACCCATTATGAGGTTTTTTCAGTGGTTTTTTCCCCATATTCATATACCGACATGGTCACTACGTATATTCGCATCATGCGCGGCTATTTAGGCCTATGCTGAGAGTAAATTCTCTCTCAGAACCCTAACTCCTTTCATTCCGATTCTATCTTAACGCACCTATCCTTAATCCTACCATGCATATACACTTAATGTATGTAAATATGTTGGGAATCCATCATTGTGACTGAAGGAACTTGGAAAGCTCAATGCTCGTCCTCCTCCTTTGGGGGGAATTGAAAAACTGCATTTTCCTTTCTCGTTACACAAAGCTTATCGGCAATAAAAATAAATGCTACCAATTCATGTTCGGTCACAACATATTTCTCGAAAAGTACTTATACCGATTTGGAAAATTCAAAACTACCATTAAATTTTATTTTTCTTATATTAGTAGCAGTCATATAGAAATTCTAGTAAAAATAATTACTATTTTTAATTATACACTATTTTAATAATAATACGTTATGTTACATTTTACGGTTAGATCATCAAAACTCCGTTAGTATACATACCAACATAAAAAATCCATAAAGTTGAACTTTATGAAACACGTTTGAATTTCATAATGTGCATATTCTAAACGCAAAGTAGAAAAAATAATCTTATGGTTATGTAATTATTTATTACTTAAAGTAGAATTAATTATAAATAACTCAAAACTATAATTATAAGGCATATGAACATATTAAAAATTGTTGTCCTAATATG
>JARFJB010000754.1:460000-557500 GCA_036346205.1 Vesta saturnalis
CACTTTATTATAACCAAGATGTTACATCTTCTATTTTCTATAATCTAAGGTCGTATGTTACTCCAGATATTTAATAATAAATTTCTGGGGTTGCTTAAGCGTTAAATATCATACGATCTTGACTTATCTTACACAGTTTTCTATTTTTTTTTTTTACATTAAGAGCCGAATTTTTAAGTGTAACAGTTCTAGTTTACACTTTTTTTGTTTTTTCGTTAAAATTTCAATCCATGCCAAGGCTTGTGTTCGAATTTGTGCAAGAAATTTTATGAATATCATAAGTGAAAGTCACTTTATATTACTTTTGTGTCAGGCAATTTGCTTACCGGATCGATCCTAGTGAAATTTTTGTTGTAAATTTTTCTTATGCATCACAATAACGTCAAGTTAGCCCTCATATTCCACACATGCTAATTAATTCTCTATTGGGATGCAACCGAATAAAATTACAGAAAGGATCACTGCACTATGTCAGTACACGTAGTTTGGTAATGTAATTTTTAATCAAATTTAATGAACTTACTGGTATGATTTCCTTTCCTTGATCGGGTTTTAAACATACAAAAATTCCGGGTATCTTGTAGCCCACATTAACTTCACCATCATCAATATTTCTTTTATCAAGTCTGGTTTGAGGAAAAAAGCAACCATCAATATCAACTGCAACTGTCTCAATGTGAATGATAATTTGCAAATTTCGTTCTTGGTCATTTTTGACACTGAAAATTTTTTTGTTTAGCGACTTTACTGCTTTCACTGAATGGTGGAGCTATGTAGCGACAAATAATGTCTTAGTCTTAGATTAGATAAATAAAATAGATACGCCACTCTTATAAAAACGCAATTACCATTTTTTTCGCGATCTACTGAAGTGTAGTCCACCTCAAAAAGATAGCTGTCCTTTTTTTAGATTCAATCATTTTGATTCTGATTGAACTAGGGTAGGGCGAAATTAGCGATATGGTCGTACTGCCGGACGTACCCACTGTTTACTCATGTAATATGCATACACGCATATCGTGTGTCATATTTCATCCTACATTTTACCTGTTAGTAGTGATAAGGTAATAGAATTAGTGTGACTCCATTTATCAATTGATAACAAATAAGGAAATTACTTTCCAAACCTAAATTTAAATGTTCTCACTAACTGTGTATAACAACGGATATTCTGACTTGGAGCCAAAGTGTACGCGTGCGTACTTTAAGCGGAATCATTGGCACCTTGTCTTTAACAAACTGATATTATTACCTTTGTTTACTTATAAATTAAACTTAGGAGAGTATAACAGTAAAACGGATCCACGATTAACTTTACGCAAAATTTTCTGTACGATGGGTAAGAAACGTGTTTTTAGCACGTCAGTGCTGAAAAGGAACAGCAAGTTGCGACGGTATACCGTATGAGTGCATCAGGAAACTGGGTTCCTTCTGCCCTTATTCTTTTATGGAAACGAATGAAAGAAGAATGATTCCATGGATCACCTTCAGGAACGTTAAAATTAATCTCGGATTCTGCGTAAATCAATTCAGATCTATCTGTAGCTTGGTTGCGACCCTAAATGTCACGTAAAATCATCAGAAGATTCGTCAAAAATTATTCATTTAGACGACGATGTCTCCCATTGCATGTTGGAACCTATTTTGTTCTGTAGAGCAAATTTTAGATCTGATATCGTTACCACTTTATGCGAGTCCTCGACAAAATATTCTGTGAACCTTTGAGAACCACTTTATCATTTGAATCTGACAAATGGATGGTAACGAATTATAACAAAGCAAACACGCTAAATGAAACCATTGCTTTATTTCATAGTTCATATAGTATTCAAAAATAAAGGCAACTAAGATTATTTGTGAACATGTTTTTGAAGGTACTGAACTGTGACCGTATACGCCCCATATTTTTTCTGATGAAAGTTTCGCACCTACCGAAGTGACTAGTAGGCCAATAGTAACTAATGAATCTAAAGATTTTGAGCAAACATTTGATGTGCACAGTCTTGCACCAGAAGCTCAAATTCTACAAAGTATTACCTCTGATGAAGAAAAAGATCTTTATGTGTGGTACTTGTGGCAACTATTACTCCTTACAAACATACAAGGGCAGTGTCTGAAGTTTAAACTAGCAGATCGTATGATAATATGAAAACAGACCAACCAGATAAGTTTAGTACTAATTGCTTTCACAAACTCGTTCATCGCATGAATCATCTCTGCATTGACTGCATTGTCACATCTGCAGCCCTAGATAATAGACTAGCATGTTTTTGTGTGAGCTTTGTTGTTGGCAATCAATCAATTATTCTTAACATATGTGCCTAAGAGTGCGGATTTCCTTTTGTTTAACAATGAATAACATGTTTGGTTTATAACAATACTTAGTTTGGATGTTACTATTTTTTAGCTAACATTACATGGATTATTTCTAATTTAAAAAAAATGAATTTTCCTTTACACTTTTTGTCTTACTTCAATGTGTACCCTTAATCTCTCCTATCCTATGCACAACAGAGGAGCTCCAAATTGTGTTTCTCACTGATCCTTAATATTTAATTTTTGTAACCAGTAAAATTATATTTGCAATACGTTTGGTACATTTACATACACCGACAAACGTGTACTACTTATTTGTCGATTCTTAAATACCATGACTTTAACATTAGAAATGGTTCAAACCATCATTGTGTTATCCTTTAATTACGTGTACACAGTACCTACTTACTGCCTACAGACTGTTGTGGTGGTCGAGCGGTAAGTTTCCTTGTCTTTCTAACCTGACCGAGTCGTCTTGCTAAAACGAAGAAAAACCAAGGCACTCCTTCTTGGACGTTAAGAAAACTGTAGGTCCAGTAGAAAATCGATGTCTGCCACGTAAAAGGCCATTACTGAAAGTAAGGAAGCGTGGGAATGTTTTCCTTTTTTTGCCAGTTCTTCTCTAAATCTGCATTGGTTTCTAGACCAGGAAGACTGATTTCAGGTTTCTCTCTAAATTGTGTGACCGATACCTTAGATCGTTAGGATTAAGATTTCTGTACACAAGCAAGGCATTTACAAGCGTTGTACGTATTCAAATCTCAATTGCTTACAAAATTGTATCAACGTAAAGTCTTCCTCACTGGAGACGAATACACCAATAATTCGGACAGATCAAAGTTTGCTTTGCCCACGTTGTAGTCTAAAATGGATTAAAGTTTTAGTATTTTTAGTATGTCCTATTTCCTCCTGTGCTTACAATATCTAGGTTATGAAAAATGGAATGGATGTAACCGTTATTATCGTTCTATTTTGCTAATAGTATACCTTGTTGATTTAATTTTCCTTATATTTCGCATTTCATAAAATTTTGCTTAATTACTTCTGACGTAAGCCCCTTCCTATTTTTTCTAATTACAGTGACTTACAGTGACAGTTCTATGCTGTAATAATTCCGGGACTAGGTTTATAATTACAGTTCTTACATGATCCAAACATTCTCGCAAAGTTGCATAACAACATTTGCAGCCAGTGCTTTTCCATTGGACTTATTATTTCCCTGATATGTCATTAATAAGTGCGCATGTCCGTTAGTATCACCCATCTTCAATATCTTCACTCCATAATTTTGTCCCTTCCCAGGTATGTACAGTGTGCATAGGATAAAATGGCGAATTTAGGTGCTAATTAAAAATTCAGATTGATATTTCTAAAAATGAATCTCGTTACGGCGATACAGGACAACAAAAAATGTGCGTTTTCTATATCTTAATTATTGGAAAGGACACATTCACCAGATTTTTTGGACAGGGATAGTGGACAATCCAAACTTCAAAAAGGATTTTTATATGTTTGCAGTTGTCATAAAGAGCTTTTCAGTCATGTACAACACCCTCTATGTCCGGTAAAAAATGATCACAAATAACGACACTGCGATTTGACGAAGTAGGTGTTGACTTAGACAATTGCTCAATAATGGGATGTCGTCTTATTACCTAAGAGCAGTCATATGTTTGGTGTCACAAATATCGTTAAATTGAGAATAATACTAATGTGAAGAAACAAAAACTATTTAAATGGAAAAAAATATGAAACCAAACAACAAAAACGAGTTCTAAACTTAATGTAACTGTTCAAACCATCCACCATTTTCACGAATGCATAGCCTACATCTTTTCACGGCTCCCTTACAAGATTGCCTTATTTTGTAACACAATTCTATTTACTGCCGTACGTAAATCTTCTTAGGTCTCACGGGATCTTGAATAGATCGGGGTTTTTAAATAGTCCTTTAAAAAGAAATCCATGGGGGAGTAAGATCTGGTCTCGATTTCCAATCCACCTATCAAAATCCTTTAAAAATTATGTAACAATGGTGTGTGCAACATCTTGTTAAAAGAACATATTTTGTAGGGAAGCCGGCAGAAGTTCCATAATTGAGTCTGCTACTGTTGTTTGCAAAAGGTTTAACAGTATTGTTTAAATTTTTAGTATAAGAAATGGACTAACAATATGAGTGACAATAATGACTATGCTTACATTAAACCCTCGTTCGATTTGTTACCTCAGGCTACAAATTCACCGTGTCTTTCCTCCGACTAGATAGCATTGTTTTTGCGATTAAGTAATCTGCATAATCCGCAGTGGTGAACCGACTTTCGTGGAACCACGGAAATTTCATGGTAAAATTCGACACTTTATAGGTGATTTCTGATTAACGATTCACAATATTCCGTTCTTCTCATTGTATCGCCGTTACCATTAAAAGAGGAGGTCGTTCGCGATAGGAATGGTATTTATGACGTTTTAAAATACTACCAGCTGTATATCGAGAAACTCAAACATTAATCTCAATCTCGCGCTACGAATTTGAGGTTTTTTTAACTACGGCGTGTAGAACCATTCTTTATTCACATTTATTTATTTTCGACATAACGAAACTGCCGTGATTTATTAAATTATCACGCTGAAACATGTTTCTACCATTACAAACTCGCAATCCAACTTGTTTTGCACCGAGATGACATAAAACTGTTAATGTCCGTTAGATTATTAAAAAATTTAGAGTCGTTGCACTTGTTTAACAAACAAATATGTCATTGTTTGAACAATTCTCTAAATCAATGCCTACTTTGGTCAAATTGCAATATTGCTATTTCTGATCTTTTTTTTTGCCGGACATGACTACTTCAAAAATATGTGGCGCCTATAACAAAAACAAACGATCGATAGATTTAACTTAGTAGAATGAATTTTTTTAAAAATCATTTTTGAAGTCCAGAATGTTAACTATCTCTATCTTAGAAATATCATGAATTTGATAACCTTGTATCTATTATAGTTTCCAATATCCTGACGTACCCCATTTTAACCTGAACGCACTGATTGCCAAAATCTTAAGCGGCCTCTAAATGGAATCATTCTCTCGTAGACAGTACTAATCTTATGAGGTTTCAGTATTTCTTTGTAATTTTTATTAAAAAATAGCACTAAATGTCAATTTTCTATAACTGATTATTTTGTGCAAAAGGATATTTATTATCGGCAAAATGCCAGAACCTTAAAAGCGACAATTGCCTATTTGTTACCATTACTTGTGAAGCAATCGAATTTCGTAGATTTTCTTTTTGTTCCAGTAAGCCAAAATGCTTGAGAATTTTGCCAAGCCAATATACAAAAGGGGACTCGGAAACCTTTTTTATATCTACGATGTCAGTTGGCTTCTAGCACGATAGCTTCCATTTTTTTCGCAATTGATCGTTATTTGCTTAAGCCTAAGGTCTTCCTCCGCATTTTATAAGCTGTGCTCCTCTGGGCCTTTAAATAACAATCACAATATAATAATAATGTTCAAATCATAGGTAGAAATAGTTCTATTGTTTAAAAATGAAGACAATCACATAAAAGTTCTCCGTTAGTGTAATGCAGTTTTTCTAACAACTCCGATGTGGTAGAGTTTGATCGGAACACTGCGTATCATACATTTTCTACAAAGTCTACAACTCAGCACTCAGAACATTATTAAAGAATAATCGGTTAAATATACATAACTGAAGGTAAATGATTAATATGAGGACGGAAAAGGTTGCTTCCGGTTTATATTAATAAAATATAACTCCAACAGGAGTACTCATAGGTGACTTACCCTAAAGTGTTGCAATGGGAAGATATATTGAGGAACTGTTGAGATATCAACGCGTGTTGCACATATGGAGTGACACGGAAGGTTTTATTTACCTACAATTGTTTCACATTAATTATTCTAAAGAATAAAAGTTTTCATTACTTTGATCATGGCAAGATTGTATTCGTGTTGAAATTTGACATAAAGTGGATGAATTACTATTTTTTCTATAGTACGAGTTTGTTGATGCTTATTACTTCCAAAATATTCAGTCATACCAGCGTATATCAAATAATTCTTAATTGTTCTATGGTAATCAAAACATCTTGCCGCTGTTATAATCCACGTTGGTAATACTAGAGCTCCCTGGCAGATTACAGTTTGATTACGTATAATTCCAGTTATAAACGTGTACTGGAATTTAGAAATTTGTAACCCTAAAATTATAAACGTACGAGTTTATGTCAATAAATGGATAAATAAATATGTTTTTACCGCTTTTTAAACAACAAATTAGCATAGAATGTGCAAGAAATATAATGCAAAATAATGCAGTAATTGTCATTGTCAATTTGGTATCCTTAGTCACGATTATGTTTGAATAATTGTAGGTAATTAATTCAATTACATTGACTTATGTTATATTTAATTTGGAAATAAGAGGCGATTTTAATTGTGATAATAGTATATGACAAACCGCGCAAGAAAGTTCTTGTATACTATTTTATTTGCAATCATCCAATGTTAAAAATAACATTAGTTTTGTTATGAACGAATAAGTTCAAAGGTAAATATGTAATTAAAAATTATTATTAATTTTATTAAATACATAAGTAAAAAGTTTACTTCGAGTAGGATTTGAACCTACGACCTGTACTTTGCTACAGTACCGCGCTAACCATCTGCGCCATCGAGATACAAGCCCCAATCGATGCAAACTTTGTCTTTATGTATGTAGAACTGATGTAAATTCTAAATATAATGAAATTACAATCAAACTACTTATATAAAGTGCAGGTCGTAGGTTCAAATCCTACTGGAGGTAAACTTTTTATTTATGTATTTAATAAAATTAATAATAATTTTTAATTAAAAATAACAATTTACTAAACATTCTGAATAATAAATATCCTAATGTAACAAATATACAGCAAAGTAAGTTGAGCGTGAAAATAAATACATAAAATTATAACTGTCAAATTAATTAATATATAATATTAGTCAAGTTACTTTGGTATGAGTGAATCCTTGCGATATTGCAGGCTCACGTTCCATTAACATAAGTAATTTGATTGTAATCTCATTATATTTAGAATTCACATCAGTTCTACATACATAAAGACAAAATTTACATAGACTGGCGCTTGAATCTCGATAGCGCAGTTGGTTAGCGCGGTACTCTAGCAAAGTACAGGTCGTGGGTTCAAATCCTACTCGAGGTAAACTTTGTATTTATGTATTTAATAAAATTAATGATAATTTTTACTTAAATTAATTAATTTCGCTTCATACCAATTATAAACAAATAAACCCTTAGTTACCATAACTGTAAACATATTCATAACTCCCTAGGGAGTTATAGTAGGGAATTATAGGTCTATAACTCCATCTAATGTATTTTAATAAATATTTGCAAGCTTGTCAGTTGATATATCCGTGGTAACAATGCCTACTTAATTTTTAAATGTTCGTTTAATTTTAATAACCAACAAAATTTCGTTTTCTTATTTCATTTATAATGTATCAGTATGAAATAATACTATTTATCTATCACATGAGTTATGTATGTTAATAACCTCGGGCAACTTAAAATTGCTCGGGACTAACGTTCCTCGTGATTGCAATACGTTGCCCTCGGTAATTAACACCCCCATAAGTCCCTTGATACATAAATAACTATTATTTCATACTAATACGTTATAAACAAATAAACCCTTAGTTACCGTAACCGTAAACATGTTCATAACCGCTTGGGAGTTATACTAGGCAGTTATATATCCAAAACTCTCTATAATGTATTTCTAATGTATTTTGACAAATATTTGCAAACTTGTCAGTTGATATATCCATGGTAACCATGCCTACTTAATTTTTAAACAACGTTCGTTTAATTTTAATAACCAACAATATTTCGTTTTCATACTTTATTTATAATGTATTAGTATGAAATAAAACTAACTATCTATCACATGAGTTATGTATGTTAATAACCTCGGGCTACTTACAATTCTTCGGGACTAACGTTCCTCGGGATTGCAATACGTTGCCCTCGGTAAGTAACACCCCCATAAGTGCCTTGATATATAAATAACTATTATTTTATACTAATACATTATAAACAAATAAATCCTCGGGACTAACGTCCCTCGGGATTAAAATCTGTTGCCCTCGGTAATTAACATCCTCATAACTCCCTTGATACATAACAAAACAAAATTGTAATGCTTTTTTTTTAGTTAGTTTTTAAATATGCTGTACGTCCATTGATTAATAAAAGATATCAAATAACAACGCATAATTTAATTAATTGTAATGATTATGAAGTTCACGGTAGTTATACAACTCTTACTACAGGCATGTAGTAATTTTCGGGGTATGTAATAATTATACTCGGCTAGTTTCACTATTCTCTCACATATATGGTATATGGTATAATACATACCTTGTTTTAAGGCAGTAAGTCTGGTGTGCAGACTCATAATTGTTATACAGTTTTACTGGCAAATCTAGATGAAACGTACCAATGCTATTTTGAAGCATGGTGTCAAAGGGGGTTCATGGATACAAGAATTAGAGTCGAAAGGAGTAAAACTTACTGATGTTGGAGAATGTTATGATCGAGGTGCTCATTGGGGCTGATATCGCAGGCAAACTACTCACTGTAATATACTTAATTTAAAAGAGGGATTACTAGCTGTACGGACACGATCAGGATAGACTATGATGAGAAAGTTACCAGCATGGAATCGGGATATTGGGAAAACGATAACTGCCCTTTCTTTACTTTCTGTTGAACCTTCAATTTCGGAGCTCTGGTCTCTTGATCTTATGGGAATTACTGGCCATTTTAAGAAGAAAGCAAAGGATGAACAAAGTTATGTTGTAAAGAAGCATGTTACTGACATTGTAGCGATAAATAAGGATGGTCGGTATGAAAGTTGCATGCTATGGGTAAATGGGCACCCCCCAATTACTGCCTAATTTCGGGTTAACAAAAAAGAGATTAAAATGTACTATAAAAAAGTTAAATAAAGACGGTCTCATAACGGAATATGATCAAGTATTTAAGGAATGGTTAGAAGAAGACGTAAATGAGCCTGTACAGAGTGATGACGACTTACGTCATCGAACTGTTATGAAGCTAGAAAGTTCGACCAAGAAACGTCCTGTTTTTGATGCCTAACGTGATTGGAAGTATTATATATTTTGAGTCGATTTAGATTGGGGAAATTTGGATTAATGGCAGATATAAGACGGGCTTCCCTACAAATAAGCATGGTGGAACAAGATCATAACGTTTTGACATTCTTGTGGAAGAATGAGCTGGGTCAACTGATTGTTTACCGTCACGCCCGTGTAGTGTTTGGGACTACGTGCGGTCCATTCTTACTTGGTGTTACTGCCAGACTTCTTAAAAGTTTTTATGTCGATAATTGCATTTTAAGTTTAAATAATGAAACGGATGCTAGCCAATTTACAAAGGAAGCGACTGAGTTGGTGGATAACGCTAAATTTGAACTTCGAGGGTGAGAGTGGAGCTCAAGTATGACTCCCACTGATCCATCCCTCAACGGAAAATGAGAATTCGAATGTTCTTGAGTTAGTGTGGAATAAAAATGATGACAGTTTGAAGTTAAATGATAATTGTTTTAAATTCATTTTAGTTGATAAGGTTACTAAAAGAACCATACTGTCTGTAGCTCAAGAAATATTTGATCCTTTAGGAGTGAGCACTAGAGTGATGCTGTGTCCTAAGATTTTGCCCCAGAAAACATGGCAGGGAAAGCTAAAATAGGACGAAGAAGTTGATGATGATGTAAAGGTGTTTTTAAAATGGAGTTGTAGTCTATAAAATCAATTACAATTCCCAAATGGAGCTTATGTTAGCCACGATTGGGGCTACACTCTTCAGTTTCACGGTGGGGGAATTTAGTAAAATAAAGGACCTGGATTGTATATTTAGGACGGATTCCTCCACTGTGTTGGCGTTAACAGAGTGAATGAAATCTGAAAACTGACAGACAAAAATAATTGGTGTTATGTTACTGGCAGTAAAAATCCGTAGATCTTATTTCAAGAAGTTGCTCCCCAACAAATTTGTAGATTGTAGTGGTGGAATGGACCTATGTGGGTGAAAAGTCATGTAAGTGAGTGGCCTCATCAAGAAGTAGTATTTCAAAAGGGAAAAATTGGCATACAAAAAACGAAACATTGAGCACCAATTTCTATGAAGGCCACGAATAATAAATTCAATGATTGACATAATCGATATTTTATATTGTATTGAATATTACACAAAGACTGCAAATATGATTGCTTGGACTCATAGATTTATTTATAATTGTAAGAATAAAACGGAAAAACGTTCTCATCTCTGAACCCGTTCAAGGATTCAGAAGGTATAATAAGAGTTAGAAGTAAAATTTATTTGAGGAAGGACGAAGATGATTTTAGATTTCCCGTCATACTACCGGATAAACACCCAGTCGTGAGTTTGCCTTACACTATTACCGTGAGTCTTGCAACGCTGGTGTACAACTACTATTAGGTATCTTAAGAGAGAAGTTTTGGTTGATTGATGGCAGACGAACTTTACGGGCTGTTATTAGGAAATGTGGCATATGCAGAAGATTTGATGCACAAAAGATACGTGCAGTACCTGCTCCTTTACCAGAACCTAGAGTAAGGGGATGCAGCGGTTTTCGAAGTCTCAGGTCTTGAGCTAGTGGGACCTTTGTTCCCAAGAGAAGGTTACAAGGCTTGGATATTACTAATAGCTTATGCAGTTTACAGAGCAGTTCATTTTGGTGTGAGTAATGGTGCGTCTACTGACAAGGAAATTTTAGGACTCAAACGGTTTATGAACAGAAGGGGCCGACCACGAATTATTTATTGGGATAATGGTTATTGTTTTCGTGGCACTGAAAATTATTTTAAAGACTTGGGTTGGGAGAAACTGTAAATCGAATTGAGTGGAGATTTATTGTACCGGCGCCGGCGACCCCATGGTGGGGAGGTTGGTGGGAAGTGATAGTCAGAATTTATTGAGAAGAGTATTAGAAAGCGCTTCGCACAGCTATGAAGAAATGGTGACTGTCCTTTGTGACTGTGAGGCAGTGATAAACAGTCGCCCATTGACATATGTATCTGAAGAAGTTGGTGTAGAACCTATTACACCGGCGATGTTCCTTCAGGATTTGAAAGAAGTTGGAGTTCCTGATTGTGATTTAGTCAAAGCGACTAGACTAACCAAGAGGGCAAGATACCGGCAGAAACTTAAAGACGGTTTGAGAAAACGATTATCTTGGTGCTTTCAAGCATAATACCCAGAAAAGGCAACCTCTTCGCGTATTTGAAAAGGGGGTGCCTGTGTTAGTTGAAAAGGACAATGTAAAGCGAGCTGCCGTTGGGTAGAATTAAGGAACTATTGCCAGATGGATATGGTAATATAAGAGCCGTTAAAGTGGGAACCCCTTCTGGGGAATTCGTTTGACCTGTGCAGCGTATTTAATTTATCAAATTTTTGCTCTTTGACATTTACATGAGATGAAATTCGTAATGTAAATATAAAAGATCTCTATGGGCTTATGTTTACGTTTTCAATTTTCATATTTCAAAAATGTGTTTCAACATCTTAGGGTGAGTTGTACTAATATGAGTTAAGTCTAGATTAACTGTAACCCAGGTTTAATTTCACAAAGTACGTTGTATATAGAATAATCTAGGATTAACCCGGAGTTATCCATGGTCGATTTAATTTGTGAAGTAGGAATGGGTTAACCTTGTGTTATGTTAAAATAACCTCATTTTTAAACAAATCAAAAATATTATGGCTTTAAATCTTGCTTTTTTGAATGGAATGGTAGATGAATTAACGGATGATGAAGATTCCCGGGATTAATAAATATTGAAATAAGAATTACTCGCGTTTTTCGTGAGAGAATGTCATTTTGAGCAATGGAGTGATACTGAATTTAAACAACGTTTCAGATTATCCAAAGTAGTAGTTAGATAACGTTATCCATAAAATTGCTGACGCAATTTCACCAACAACATATAGGTAGATGCTTAAAGTTTCTTTGTTATTGTACTAACGTTTCTTTATCATTTTAATAAACCATGCATTGACAGCTGACGATATGGTTTTCATCACATTAAGGTTCTTTGCTTCTAGTTCATTATTGACAGTTGTGGGAGAATTAAGTGGTCTTGATAAAGCTACTATTTCTTAGGCAATTACAAAAGTAGTAAGAGCATTAGCACAATTACGACATCAATATATAGAAATGCCCACAACAGAAGTACTGCGGAGGAAGAAGCAGCAGTTCAATTAACTATGAACATTAATAACCATGACAGAGAAGCAAGAATTCCGAATATTAATGAAAATAATATGTGTAGGCATATCTTAATAAACGGACACTTTGCCGGACTTCTATAAGTCTTTAATGTAAATAGTTAATAACAATTTTTAAGTAGGTGCATAACTTTTTAATTTATATATGCAGAAAATAACTACATTGTCATAAGCCTAGCGTTAATTACAACTTTTTTTTCAATATTAACATTTCTAATGCATGCTTTTCTTTTTTTCATTTTTACGTTTCATTAGTTAAAGTAGCCTAATGCTGGTCTTGCATCAGTTTCATTTTTAAGCTGTGTTCGTCCAACATGCATTTTTTTTGTAACTCAACTAATTCTTTTTTTGTGCAAGCCCATTTGCTTAATTAAGTCCTTAAGGAGTCCTCACCTATTTCATTAATACAATTAATTGAAAATGTATTTACATATAATATATTACTTACATTAATTTATCCCGCAGCGGTTTCTGTTTTTCAGATTCACCTAAGAATTAATATGAGTCGTATGTAATTTAATTATTAATTGTATACGTACCATGCGTCATTGTTTGGGACTGTAATGGTTTTTGAAATAGGTGTTTTTAATTTTTCTGGGGTGTGGGTCTTGCATCTAGGTCCTGGCAACACCATCATCACGACTGATTATAGGTTCTTGCACTACCTCAATATCAGGTGACGGCAATTAGAACCATGTCATCATTCGGTGCTGGTCCTAATTCAAAATTAAACCATTATATATTTTACATTACAAATGTATTTAAAAAAACACCAGTAGATTTTGTTAAAACGTACAAAGTTACTTACTTGGTCAAAGAATGGACTGAAAGGTTTCAATTGTAGCCACAGCCTCGTCATCATCAAAGCGTGAAACTTCGCCAGTCATCTGTGACCCTAAAATATTTTTAATAGTCTTATCGACTTCAGTGTCCTCAACTTGAATGTGTGGTCCATTGCCAGTAACACCAGCATGTTTTTTTAATTTCCGAATACCTCTTGCAGGTACTTTTTTTTAGTTTTTATATCTGTTTTTTAGGGTGTTTACATCTCTATAAATTTCACTGCCTTGGTTGTATAATGCAGATACTTTCTCCCAGGCGGCAGCTTTTATTTTATTGTTGTTTGCATCTGTGTTTTTACTTTCAATAGCAGACGAATATTGAGAAACAAGTCCTAAAAGTGAAGAATCCAGAATCTTCCTTTGTTGAGCAATGTTCGGCACGCTTTCTTATATCACTCATAATATAACTGTACAATACAACTATGTAACTTCTAAATTTTATAGGAAAAGTTAATAATAAAGAATTGGCACACTACAGTCACAAATATATCTTTGCTGAATCATCTACAACCAACTGTCAAAGTAAAACACACTAAAATAATACCAAAACTATACACCAATCTGAAATTACATTTCTACCAACCTTCTAAAATAGGAGGTTAGTTAATTCTGTTCTATTTGTGGATCATACAACGTATGCGGTGTTTAATCCCAGGTTAAAGTTAATCTTCGATTAGGAAGCTTTCAAGTTAACCCTAGTTGATACAACGCACCCTTAAACATTTCTAAAAGGTTTTATTACTACTAAGGACGATAACAGTAAGTGTTGTCGAAGCGTTTACATTTGTATAAACATAAATACCAAAATTCAACATTAATAAACGCAAAAATCTAATGGCTGGTTCCACCAAATACCGCTAATCTCGTGTCAACTAGTTGGTCGATAGAATTTAATCTCGAATTACATTTATTGCGTTCCACCACCATACTTTAGCATGCGTATTGTTAATCTCGCGTTAATTCTATTCTGCGTTTTGGCCATAACGTTGGTACGAGATGTCGGTAATAAAACTGTAATTTTTAAATATCATCCGTCACTTTCTAAAGGCTTAAATTTTAAATGGTAAAGCTGTGATTGAAGCTACAGCTTTAATATTTAAGTTTAGCATTAGTTGATAAGTAATTAATACATTTTAGGTAAAACCTATTAAAATTGTTTTATTTTGAAACAAAAAGGAGCAAGGAAAAGAAAACCTTGAGACAGGCAATACTAAACATAATTTTGTGTATGTACTTCACTATGAGACTACAACATAATATATTCTCTTACTTCTAAAGTATGAGCAGCTCTATTCTCTATTAATCTTGCTGTAGTCTACAGAACAAATATATAATGATAATCTGTAAGAACCACGGACAATGTAGCCAATTTGAGTTGAATCGAATGAATTAATTCACCATCATCAAATAATTCGAAATTGTTTTGCTTACCGCGGAACTTGCTGCAATGATTCTTCATCACTGAAGTCCGATAATGAGGACAAGAAATATCTTTGTATAGATATGACATTTATTAGTGTAATTTGGTTTATTAATAATTGGAATAATGCCAAAACAATACAAATAAATGATGCTTACATTTACAACAGTTTTTCAAAATGGTTAGTAATTAATATACGCCGTGTAATATAATTTTCAAAACTGCGGCTCCTTTGTTTAGCTATATATTCATTAACGTTCATCGTCACTTCAACAGCCTCCTCCTCCCTCGTTAATCGTGGTATAGGATCATTCATTATAACTGCGATAATTATTATGTAACACTGCTGATGCTACCATAATTGGTTTAACTTGCTATCGTCAAGCCTGATTCCATATGCCAAACAACATCTTCTTTTTAAAGCTCCAAATCACCTTTCGATCGGATTTCGGGTCCTTACTTGAGCTTCATTAAATAAATTATCTGCTGGCGTTACAGGATTTACCAATGGAGTTATTAAATATTTCTAATTGCATAACCACTGTCTCCAACAACCAAACTACCACCTCCAATGTTATTCTCAAGGATTGATTATTAAATATTGTAGTCATGCGACGAGCCACTCCAACGACAAACGGTATTTCTAATTATTAAATTGTACATGGGTACACTCCAACACACCTAGACAACTTGGCAATACATTCTTTTTTTTATGTTTGTGGACCTGAACAGGCTAAATTTGGCCTATCGTGCTAAAGCACTCAGGAACACTTAGGAGGATGGATAGAGGGATAATGAGTTGCCAATAGATGCCTATGAACAGCTACCTTAAATTTTCTCATATCATAAGTGAGAGGAAAGCAGAAACCAGGGAGATCATTCTAGAGTTCAGAAGCCGTGTAGAAAAATGTGGATTGCGCCTGTTTGGTACAAGTGGAGATTTGTACTGCATACTGATGATGTGAATGAGCGAATCGAGTGTTTCTCGCAAAGATAGCCCGAGATGGTATCAAAGAATATAATTCAGCAGCATAATAGCCGTTGTAATAACGATAGTACAAAGAAGAAACTGAAACCATCCTTCTATCCTCAAGGGACTGTATGTGAGAAGCTAAGGACGGGTCATTTATAAGCCTAATCGCTCTCTTTTGAATACGATGAACGATATCGAAAGCGTATTGGAGAGCACTAACCCAGAGGTGAGAATTATATTCCAGATGAGGCCGAATTTGGCCCTTATACAGCAGAAGGAGTTGTCGAGAGGTAAAGTACTGCTTAGATCTGTACAAAAAGGCCATTTTACGAGCAGCTGTTTTGGTAACTGACAACTGTCAACCCATGAGAGATTTGAAGATACAGTCATACCCAACAGAGTAATAGAGTCTGAAAACTTAAGAACTGAGCCATTCATACTTACAACAGGAAATGATCGATCTTTTTTGGCGGACACAAGGCAACACTGAGTTTTGTTAGCATTGAATTTAACTAAATTATTGCTTCCCCATTCGTGAATACGTTGAATGTGTTTGTTGATTGAATTTGCCATTTCAGCTTTAATTTCTTGATTTGACATAGATGGTGGATTATCACTATGACTAGACTGAGGTGAATTACAGTGAAGAGTGCTATCGTCAGCAAAGCAATTGATGGGGTTAGTTGTTGAAGAAATAAGATCATTTATGTACAGCAGAAAAAGTGTGGGTGCTATAACGGATCCCTGTGGTACGCCCGCGTTAATGCTAACTTTTTTTGAAAAAAGCCATCAACTACGACACGTATTCGTCTTTTATCAAGGAAACTAGAAACCCAGTTGATGAGCGTATCATTTAACCCAAACGAGGTGAGTTTGGCAAGTAAACACTTATGCCAAACTTGGACAAATGCCTTTGAGATATCTAAAGCGAAAACAACTGTTTCACCGGACTGCTCTACTGTATTGTTCCAAACTTGGGTCACATATGAAAGAAGATCACATGTTGAACGACTTTGCCTAAACCCATATTGGTGGTTACTAAGAAGTTTTTTACTTTCAAGGAACGTGAGCAGTTGCTGATTGATGGCTTTTTCCATGATTTTAGACAAAATGGAAGTGATGGCAATTGGTCGGTAGTTTGAGGGATCGGTCTTATCACTTTCTTTTGCAATAGGTTGAACATTTGCTAACTTCCATGATTAAGGGAATTCCCCAGAAGACA
The DNA here is from genome assembly GCA_036346205.1 of Vesta saturnalis. Classification (NCBI taxonomy): domain Eukaryota; kingdom Metazoa; phylum Arthropoda; class Insecta; order Coleoptera; family Lampyridae; genus Vesta; species Vesta saturnalis. Next base: position 477,135 of record JARFJB010000754.1, read on the forward strand.
TAGAGATCGTATAGAGCTTAGATAGGACTGGTACTAGTTCGGTGGAACATTTCTTTAAGACAATAGCTGGGATACCGTCTGGGCCAGTCGCCTTATTGAGATCAAGCCTACTGATGATCGATTCCAAGAGCTTGTACCGAAAATGAATTGGTTTCATAGCGTATGAAGAAGAGTTGACTAGGGGCACATCTTTTCCAGAATCATTGAGACACGAGTTTGATGCAAACAAATCCACAAAAACATTGGCTTTGTCTACAGAATCAGCAACTACCGAGCAGTCAATAGATCTCGGGGATGCAGATGTTCCAAAGTTTTTACTAATGGCTTTAGCTAAAGGCCAAAATGTACGACTGCCTAAAGGAGATGTAGCTAGTTCATTGCATTTTCGTTGTTCGAACAACTTTTTTGTTTTAGTGATTTCACTTTTGCAGATATTTCTAGCACAAACGTATTCTGCATGACTGTCGACCGATTTATTAGAATTCCATTTAATGTAATATTTATTTTTTAAAGATATTGCATCAGCACAAGCCTTATTGAACCAGGGTTGAGAACGTGAATGACCTATACGATACTGTTTTTTGGGAATGTACAACTACATTCCCATGAGGATGCCTTCAGATACTGAAACAGCGATGTCCGAAGAAGAGGACGACTTAAAACAATATTCACGGCATGGAAAGGTTGCAAAGAAATCCCGTAAATTACTCCATCGAGTTGACTTAAAACACCAGAAGGTTCTGTCGGTTTTGCGAACAACGGTGGAATTAGATACAGTAGAAATGATTTCTATCAGACAATGGTCGGAAAGACCTAAAGACGAAAGAACGGAAGTTTTATAAACAAGAGGGTTTGATGTAAGAAAGAGATCAAGAAGATGTGGAGTATGGTTAGGGTTATCAGGGGTTCTTGTGGGTTCAGAAATCATTTGTGTGAGATCACATGAAATAGCAGATGTTTCTGCACTATGACCAGCAGGATTTGTAGTAGATGAAAACTGAAGCCAATTAGAGTTATGAACATTGAAATCACCTACAATTGAGATATGGCAAGATGGAAACTGAGACAGGAGATAGTCAACTTTCATACTAAGCTAATCGAAGAAGTCTTGAAAGTTACTGTTATTAGGAGACCTATAAATCCAACAGTAGAATTTCACAAAATTAGAACCAGAACGATTAAACCAAATCACGCCAACATTTTTATTTTCTAAGGAAGAAATCCTCTTGCAAGCAATTCTGTCCTTGATGTAGGCACATACGCCTCCTTTATATCGAAAGTTAGAGTGAAGGTGGTATTGAGGAAATTGCAAGTCGGGTGACTCGGAGCTTTCAGAGGAAATTTGTGTTTCAGTTAGAAACAAAATATCAGGCTGTAATTGTTCAAGATGTTGGTGAATAGCATTAAGATTAGACCTGATACCGCGGATGACCGTGGTCGCTTGGGCCCTGTCCTCCCGGACATCCGAATGGGGTAGGATTTTACGTCCGGAATTTATTACCCCAGAAACCACACCCATCTTATTTTTAATTTGGGACTTTTAATCCGATAGGAAGACAGTGAGGGCCAGAAGGAAGAATAGGGAAGAGAATAGATTAAGGATGAAGGAAAAGGTAACCGGCAGCCCTTACCGAGCTCAGAAAATCGGAGACCCAATATTAAGGAGCCCATGGTAAGGGTGGTGGTACCTCCCCGCCTGGCATGGAGTATACATGCCTACCACTTATCATTATTATTATAAAGGTCCTGACGTACGTTGGTTATCTCTTCTTCGATAAACTCTGAGTGTAGACGAGCCAGAGCTTCCACAACAGTAACTATAACTCTTGAAGTTGTCGCTTTGTCTACTTCGCTGAGTTCTCCCACAACTGTTAACAATATTTCAGTAGCCAGAAACCTAAGTATTACCAGAACCATATCATCTGGAGACAATGCATGATTTCTATAAGTGCCTATTATATTAAAGTATAATGAAGATACCTATACACTGTACCTGATTGTATGTGGAGTAATTTGTAACGCAATTTTGTCAATTATATAACGTACAACCACTTTTGACAAACGAAGCCTTTGTTTGCACTCCAAATCATTCTATTTTTTAAAATGAGTTACCCTTTCATTAAAGTTTCGAGGAGCTCTTAACACGATCTCGATCAACTCAAGAAAATCTTAATCTTCTGTTAATTCATCTATACCTTCAACATCCACCAAAGCCATTTTTATATGTAAATAATTATAATAATTTTACTATACATTTTTTCTTATAAACACAAATACCAGCAGATGAAGAAAAAGTAAGGTTATAAATACTTAACCCCGGGCTAACTCGCACTATTTGGCGGTATTATGTAACTGCGTTTTTCCTACATAATTCGAGGTTATCAGTAACTCTAAGTTAACTTGAGATAGTACAACGCACCCTAAGTGTCTAACTGATCATGGTGGAACAGAATTTGGCACTAATTCTAGATTAGACGTCTCAGTTCGCGTTAAACTAACGTCTACTATTTTTAAGTAAGCTTGGTAAAACCCAATTAGGGGTTTAACTCGAGATTAATGTTTAATGCGCAGTTAAACCATTTAACTGGGCGTCCTGGAACCTGCCTTAAGATTTTAAAAGATCAAGGTGGTACTTTACCGAAGAAAAGGATAATACGGACAGCAACAGTAAATACAACGATTGGTGTTTTTCGCCCTTTCAGTTTCATAGTCTTTCCACCACCTTAACAATATCCCAAATAATACACGGAGAAGACTAATCTTATATCTTAAAAATATGATGTTTCGCATTTACTTAATTCAACATTATTTTAGCAACACACAATATGTAATTAATTATTTATCTCTATAGATCTCGCACCGGATTGTTTACTAAGAAATATATAATTCATTTTGTGGGATAAAAGACATGTTTCAATAGTAAGACGTAACATGTTAGCATTCAGGTGTATCAAGATCTATAAATAAAGGATGCTTTTACTAATTTTATATTCACTTACAAACATAAAATCTTAATTAGGATGTATTAAATTACTAACTACGGTGTACGAAACCATAACAATCGCACAGTACTGACTTTTTACATTCACAAATTTATATTATTTGTATCTTTAATTACTAATGTATGTGTTTTAAACCGTAAAATAGTACAACGATTACCTTTCCAAAATTAAAGAATGTGCATTAAATGTTAGGTCGAGTAATTTACGGTGGGGATTGAGGTATATCAAGAACTTAAAGTAAAATAAATCTTCAGTTTGGTCACTTTGTCTTAAAACATTAAATTTAACAATGAAAGTATTATCGGTAAGTATCTATACACATAACATAACTTCATAAAATTTAATACCTTGTTATGATAATAGATTACGCTGATTTTAACCGCAACAGTTTACGCAAAGCCCGATGCACCAGTTGCACCTTCTGGTAGATACTTACCAGCTGGTGATTCAACTAGTGATAGTTTTGGGGGTTATCCAAGCGGGATAGGAACAGGATCAGGTGGTGGCTATCCGCAAAGTCAAGATCAAAAACATGTATATTTTTACGCATCACCCGATCAATCTGAATATTCACGTTTTCGAATTTATCTTGCACCAAACTCGCAAAGAAATACCAAGATAATCTTTGTTAAAGCACCATCACATGGGGGAGTTATTCCTGAAGTTATTGCTCCACCATCTTTAACCGAAGACAAAACATTAGTTTACGTGTTGGTTAAAAACCCCGAACAAGGTGGTTCTATCACAATTCCCGCTAATGTTGGAGTACGACAAGCCAAGCCTGAAGTTTTCTTTATTAAATATAATAACAAACAGGATGCTCAAGGAAAAGTTAATTTAGGGGTTGAAGGACAACGCGTTGGTGTAAAAGTTCCAGATGTTCCCAATGAGAACATTTTTGTCAACACCTTAAGCTCTGGCGACCATCATAACGAAGGTACCAATAGCATTGGAGGTGGTTCCCATTCTTACGGTCAAATAAGTACTAATGAAGATTTGGCACATGGAGGAATAAGCGATAATACTGGTAAGTATGGAGTTCCTAGTGGACCATATTGATAATTCATTATTATTATTTTGGTACCAATTAGATAAAGTTGTTTTATAAGTAGAATTCTGTTCTGAAATATTTCCTGTACAGTAGATTTTAGTTTATAAAAAAAATATACTTATATTTCTGACAACTCGAAACGTAATTTTTAACCATCACTAAACCTTTGTATTAACATAAAATCACAAAATACACCAATATAGATTTAAAATTTTATTCTGTATCGATCTGTGTTCAAAAATATAACTAAAATGTAGCGTTATTTAGATAATTTAGCTTATTATAAGTTTTTGTTATGAACGAATAAGTTCAAAGGTAAATATGTAATTAAAAATTATTAAATTTTTATTTATGTATTTAATACAATTAATAACAGTTTTTAATTAGATAATTTAGGTACTTGATATACGGGGTTGTCCTTAGGTAATGGTCCAAAGTGGAATGTAAGATTCTCGGCCTCTAAATATTACTATCTGACGCAACTTGCTTTAATAAAATATTGATAATAAAAAAAAAGATACAGGGTGTCAAAGTTACAAAAAAAATGTTAATTTTTGAAATATCTCTAAAATGAAAAAAGCTATCTTTCTCATTCTTGGTATAATAAATAGAGATATAAAGTACATTGGTTTTACCTTATTAATACGTTTTTATTATGTACAGTGGCGTAGAACGCATGGGGTGGAGCAACCTTTTGGTCCCTAATTTCTACGCCAATGGAATAAATTAGATTTTTTTTATTAAAATACGAAACCTTGATGTTTTTGAGATACAAAAGGTATACCTTGTCTAAATCGATAACTTTAACAGTTTCTAAGATATTTGCATTTTTCGGTATTTATTACCAACTTAAGCAGGGTATTAACCTTGACACCCTGTATCTTGAAAACGAAACACTATTGGACTTACGTTTAAATGAAGGTTTTGTGTTAAAATGATTAGATCTATCATTTCCTGAAGTCACGTGTATTCTTCCTGAAACACTGATTTTCATGTTTTGATGATTCCTAAATACTACGGAATAATAAGCAGTTCGTAATAAATACTTAAAAATGCAAAAGGCTTCGTATTTTAATAAAAAAAAATCAAATTTAGTCCATTGACGTAGAAATTGGGGATTAAAAGGTTGCTCTATCCCTTGCGTTCTACGACGCTGCACATAACAAAAACGTATTAATAAGCTAAAACCAGTGTACTTTATATCTCTATTTATTATACCAAGAATAAGAAAAATACATTTTTTCGTATTGGAGGTATTTCAAAAAGCGCCATTTTTTGGGCACCCGGTGCCGCAAGTTGCATCAAATCGTAAATATTTTAAGGCCGAGAATCCTACATTTCACTTTGGACCATTTCTTACGGACTAGCTCGTTTTTTTATCAAAGTTTGATTTATTTCTCTTTTGTTTATATATTCCTTTATTCTAAACTAAAACTGATACCCTGCCATTCAGAAAGGTTTGTTTTCTCCCTCGGGGGAAAATACTTTTTCTTCATTTCTACCCATAGACAGAACGGTGCATGACATAACGTTATTGACAACTTGTGATCACAATTTGTTATTTTGTGTTGTACACGTGGTTATAGATGCCTCATTATACATACATGGACGAATTTAGGGAACACAAAAAAACTGCCTAGAAAAGACGATATCGTTACAATCAAAATATTTTTTTTTTGCATTCTACCCACAATTTTTTCCTTAAATCGATAAAGAAGAGTTTTAAGTATGTAGCCAATAATAACGTGTAGTTAAGAATTTGCTTTTTTTCAGTTTTCTGTCCAGTTAGTTTTAAACTTTATTACTTTAACTAAACCATCTTGCATGACCTTAATGACCCTCAAGTTGACAGAGGCGCGACTTTGACAAAAAGTGGGTGCAATTGCCGAGAAACTACTGAAATCTTAGGTGTAGAAGTCCCTCGTTTTTCGTAACGTGAGACGCTATAGACAGTCAGGGCTACTTAAAAGGTTACGTGGCTGAGATTGTAAACGAAGTACTACCTACGGAAATCACGGCTTTTGCATCCTTTCTGTCTTAAGAAATTCGGAATCAGCTTCATGCGTTTAGTCGCTGTAAATACTTCTCCCAGCACAGCAAGAATATCGATTAACTTTTATTTGAGACCATCTGGTTTGAACAGGACTGGAGTCTAGTGGATTTTGCAATGAATCCAGATTTTTCTTAAAACTATATGATCGGAGGTATGAAGAAGACACGTAAAGGATATGCACAGAATAACATAGTTAGAACCACAACACATGGGGTGTAATGATTTAAACAGGCATTTTTAGGAGCTCGTACGATAGTGAAACTTTGACTCCAGTGCGCTACATAATGGATATACTGCAAGACAAAGTAGTGCGTTTTGCATCACATGTAGACCAAGACTTCCTTCTAATGGATGATAACGCTCGCCCTTATACGCTCGCCAGAGCGTACACCAGACTTCATTCCCATAGAATATGCTTCTGACTACTTTGGTAAACAATTAAAACATAACAATCGCCTTCCAAGAAATGTACAGGAGTTGACAAATGGTTTCACTGTGGAATGGGGTAGAGTACTGCAAGCTTTCATCGATAACTTAAAAAGGGTATTCTGATTTGTCATCTTCACGGCAGTTTAGTAATATTTAATTTATTAAGTCTGTCTATTCTTTATTAAAACAAAATTAGATTCCATAGTTGGGTTTGTACGTTTACTAAGCTGTTATAGTAAGATCAGATAAATATGTGTTGACATCTCAATTAAGTCTTAAAGCTACTGCCATTCACTGATGACGGTAGCTGTAACTGGTGTCGGAATGTTTAAACTTATATTATATTATTATATTATAAGTACTTTAATTATGTGTGATTCTCGTGCAATTTTACATTTTCACATTTGTCCCGTAATCGCGGACAAAGTCATTGACTTGAATTTGTAGACATAGGTTATGTATGCATTCGATAAAGGTTAAAAGTGAGGTGCAGATTTTTAGTTGCTGCACAATGAATTGGGAAATAGGAAACATATTTTAAAAGAGTTATCCATTTATTCTATAATTGCGGGCGCAGGCATTAAATTTGACTTCAGTTTGTGAGGTAAGTCATGAAAATGTACTTTTGAAATCTCCACGGAAAATGCTTTTGAATGACAGCTTTATTGGCATAGGTTATCCACTGAAAGTTTTGATGATCTTCATCTCTGACTCAGGAAAAGTTACCCGGTTAAAGTTAAAACAAGATCTGCACATCTTTTGCTGGTACGTTATCATTTATAGAGAATAGATCCGAAAAAGTTGAAACGTTTTTCTATAGTCGTGGGTACGGAAGGACGAATGTGTCGGACCAGACAGATACGATGAAACTACAAGAACATGCTACATAGAACCTATTAATCAAGAAACTAATCTATCTTGGAGTTTCAAAAACAGATAGCACATGATATTCTGAACAATAGTGTCTTTATGTTACATTTCAAATTTTGTTTATCTTGAAACAGCAATGTCAAATACCAGATCTAACATCATTAGTTTTAGAATTTTAGCTTTTCGTAATTTATCTTACTTCGATTTCTATAGGGTCAGTAAGATGTTATAAATGTGCACCCTAATTTAGAAAGAACTAAAATGAACTTGACGGTAGCTAATAAGAAGTTTTAAAAAGTGTTAAAAACTAAAGTTAAAGTCCATAAGTTTGTTTGACTTCCTAAGAAAGTTGTGAACACAAAACTTAGTCAAGTTTAGTCCATAGAAGTCTTAAAGTATAAACTTGAGCTTCTAAGCTTGGCGATACCCTCACGAGGCTACCATCCTAGGAAAGGATAGAGATTTGTTATAATCTTATCTTTCAGGTACTATAATGCAATTAAAAAATTCATATGTTTTTGCAGAAAGGTTTCCCAACAAATAGTTTTAACTTATAGTTTTAATCTTCTTTGTCCCATTTTATAATCGTAATCTTGTATATGGGCACCCAAAGGCGGGTATAAATTGTCCTTTATTGGTGCAGATCATTTAAAAATTGCTAAGCAACTATTAGATTAGTTACTCATCTCAACTAACAACAAGTATCAAAATATGAACTTTCACGATTAAACTCCTAATTACAAATACTTTCCATTTAAGCCAATTAGCCAATCTGGCCGACTTAAAAGTGTCATTCTTAGTGACGTCAATAACAGTAATTGTTAGCGAAGCGTATAGAATACATAAAATTTGTATTGAAATGCCCGAATTGAAACACATGAAACGTAAGTATCTATAAACATGCAGTACCACTAACAATAACAAAATGGCTCATGACACATATAAACAACTACTGGCACCGGGTAAATATTGTATATTACAGCAATACTAACGGTGGACATATTGATCATAAAAGCAATTTACTAAATCTAAAACGAAAATTCCATTAATTGGTCTTCAATCTCACTAGAACAATATTGTACACAATACGCGTGCGTGTGGGTGTGCTTGTGCGTGTGCGTGTATTGTGAGTGTGCGTGTACGTGAGCGTGCGGGTTTGCGTGTGCGTGTGCATGTGCATGTGTTTTTGTTTTTACAATGATGCCTAGTTTCGTACTCAACTTATCATAAAATAGGTTTCAAAATTATCCTCAAAAAATGTTACTATAATTATTTAATTTATTTAAATTTCCATATAGGTTGGAAGGTCGCGTGGTGTTCCACACCAGATATTTTATTATTACAAACAATTTTTTGATTCATCTTAATATTCAAGGTGATTCAAAATTTGATGCCAACCTTTAAAGGTGGTGTTACTATGGATCATTTGCGATTGATTGAGCTAACATATATCCAAAAATCAACGGTTTTAAAGGTATTTGAGATTTTGTGATTTTGTAGTAATTCCCTATTTTCGTTCAGTTCAAGTAGGAATTGATCCGTGTAAACAGCATTTCTAGTCCAGTTTTCAATAGTACAATATGTATTTTACTTAAAAGATGCAAAAATATGAGGAATATGTTAACAACAAGAAAATTTTTAAGATTTAAAATCAGAATGTGAAAGAAACCAAAACCGATTTCAAATTTTCAACTTTTAAACTATGCTATACTACATATAGTGTTAAAATAGTCTAAATAGCTAGCTCCAGGTTTTAAATTTCCGATGAAGCCATTTTTGTCAAAATTCGTTCGACAGTTCCACCAGAAAAATCTTTTCAGCCGCACTACCAATTATGTAACCAACAATAACAAACTCGCACTTTTAAGATACCTCCGTCGTGTCTAGGAAAAACCCACTAATTACCTAATTACGTAAAGGTATGCAAGTTGACCCTCATTTCCAACTTTGATAATACACTTCATCTTTTATATAAACTTTTTTTGAGAAACTGCGGGTGCGTATGCGTGTGCGTGTGTGCGTGTGCGTGTGTGTGCGTGTGCATGTGCGTGTGCGTGTGCGTGTCCGTGTGCGTGTGCGTGTGTGCGTGTGCGTGTGTGTGTGTGTCTGAGTGTGTGAGTGTGTGCATGTGCGTGTGTGCGTGTGCATGTCCCTGTGCGTGTGCGTATGTGTGTGCGTGTGCGCATGCGTGTGCGTGTGCGTGTGCGTGCGAGTGTGCGTGTGCGTGCGCGTGTGCGCGTTCGCGTGTGCGTGTGCGCGTGCGTGTGTGTACGTGTGCGTGTGCGTGTGTGAGTGTGTGCGTGTGCGTGTGCGTGTGCGTGTGTGCGTGTGCGTGTGCGTGTGTGTGTGTGTGTGTGTGTGTGAGTGTCTGAGTGTGAGTGTGTGCGTGTGCGTGTGTGCGTGTGCATGTCCCTGTGCGTGTGCGTATGTGTGTGCGTGTGCGTGTGCGTGTGCGCATGCGTGTGCGTGTGCATGTGCGTGCGAGTGTGCGTGTGCGTGCGCGTGTGCGCGTGCGTGTGCGTGTACGTGTGCGTGTGCGTGTGTGAGAGTGTGTGCTTGTACGTGTGCGTGTGCGTGTGCGTGTGCGTGTGCGTATGCGTGTGTGTGCGTGTGCGCGTGCGCGTGCGCGTGTACGTGTGCGTGCGCGTGTGCGCGCGCGCGTTCGTGCGTGCGTGCGTGCGGCGTACGTGCATGCTAAGGTGCATGCGAGAGAGCGTTCGTGCGTGCGAGCGTGCGTGCGTGCGATCGTGCGTACGTGCGTGCGGGCGTGCGTGCGGATAGGGTGGATAGGGGGTTTATTAGGGGTAGTTTTTGGTTTTTATCAAATATTTCTAAAATAGTTCCATATTTCAAAGATTGAAAAATACCTGGATATAGACCTTAAACATATCGATTAATTATGTTCAATGCAATTTTTTGATATGACGCGTAATTTAGCGGCAAAAAAAATCCTAAGGCAGAATTTAGTGTTAGTTCAAATTTTTTCATTATCTGAATAACGATTAATGTTATAAAAAAAAAGGGCAAACGTGTTTTTTAATTTAATTTTACATAAATTTTCTTTACAAAGTTTTTTAATGTAAAGCGTAATAAATGTAAATATTCAATAAATGTAATTGAAAATGCTGAACCTGTTATATTGATATTTTTATAGAAGCAGGGGCTTTGAAATTTTTAATTTAGGTTAGCATCTAGATGTCTATTCCTCTGTCTGTCATGAAGCTTTATACGTCTGTTTGACACAGATTATTGTTTTTGCGTTAACAATTTTGGAAATGAGCTTCTTACAAAAGATGTTGCATATTTATCCTAAAAAAATGTTATTAAAATTATTTCATTTCTTTTAATTTCCATGTTGTAGGTTGGAAAGTCGTGTGGTGTTCCATATCAGATATTTTATTAATCAGAGTAGAATTGTAGAAAAACAACCATTATACAGTAACTTCATTATTTTATCATTTATAATTAAACATATAGTGAAAAAGTTATTTACAAAATCAAGCATTGGTGAATTATTTAATCTAAAATACTATTTTCATGTAATGGAACCATCTAGAATTCTTCTCTAGGAAGCGTAAATGATAACCTAGAGGGAATCGATAACTGATTAGCAGCACATAAAAGTCAAAACACATTTTTGTGGCTGGAGATCAATTTCCAACATCTCAACACTTGTACCGCATAAACTTTTGAAGTTGGTATGTGTTCAGTCTTGCAATAGTAATGCGTTTTCCAAGCTACACATAGGCGCTTCGATGTTATGGTTTAAACAACTAATTTTTTAAACGACGGACAACCAATCTCGTCCAGGTTTAGTATTGGTTTGTTAAGAAATCATAAAAACTGCTGTTTGTCACTACCCTTAACGTGAATTTTGTTAAATAGCTGCAACGATCTTATCAACTACTCTTGGAAACCGCTATAGGGTACATACCTCGACCGCCATTTCAGTCCATGATATTTATTCTTTAAATACCCTATCATTTCGAGGCGGTTTTATCAATATCACCAACAAAGCTCCATAATCTGTAACCACTGCAATTTCTTTCGGAATGAATTCGTCGTTATCGCCTGTAAGCTCTTATACGTTCTTGTGCGTCTATCATCTTTCAACTGCTGCTGTACACTGAAGCTTGTGATCTAGACTTACTCCTTTTAACAGGTAAAATCTACCATGATATTCCGATGTTTATCGGTCTCGTTCACGTTATCGAATTCGGTATACATCAAACAGTTAATGGTTTCAGCGACAGCTTCTTCAAAGCCAACGTCAAGCCTATGGGAGCCGTTTCTAACTAAATTACAGTGCGTGCTAGCGTTTGTAGACAAGTCCGGTGTTAGGTGAAAGGCCTTTAACAGTAGCCGTTGGAGTAATCGCTTCTCGATATGTCGTTTCCCTCATAAATAAATATGTGTACCGGAGAATAAGGTGTGGTACGCTCTTACATATAAAGTATTAGCTGTAAGGTCTGGTTGTAAGGTATTCCAAAGAATTTGTTGGCCGTCAATATATAACGACATCTAGTTAATATTGCTGCGGTGAAAATTGAACGGGTTACAGGCGTAATCACCGTTGAAGGCTTTATTCGCTACAAAACCTAGGATGAATTGTTTAGGTAACTGACCCAGTAAAACATTATCCAATGATTTTCGCTGTATGCCCATAGGTATAGTCAACACTTTTACGCCTGTCCTTAAGACGGTATTTTGCTGCAGTTGTTTCTGAAGCTTTAGCGTGCGCAATTAGAATGGTGGGATTGATCCCCATACGTCTCAGCAGAAAACTAGCGTCCATAATTTTCGTGTTGTAAATTGAACCGTGTGCCGCGATAGACTAAAGGTATACCTTGATCGTACAAATTTAGCCTTTAATTCAACACCGCTTATGAGAATCTTTTCTTGATTAAACAAATCCGAGTGCACGTAACCGATTATCTCAATCTGTTTGCGTGTCGCTGCAAATGCTTGACGTTTTGAGAAACAGTTATTTTCGTGTGTATTCATCTGGCCGGCTGCATCGTTGTGCCATAAGGTCCAACCTAGATGTGAAGTCTTGACTTCCTTTCCATAGTTTAGCAGCGTCTCGATATATGAGTGGTAGGCATAGGTGTTGTTTGGTTGACACCATCTTCTGGTTAGATAAACCTCTACTTGTGTGAGAAGCTAATGTATCCAATTGTTTACCAGTGCTACAACATCCGCGTCAGTAAGAGCTGTATCGTCTTGCTTTAGAACTTTAGCTGTGATGTACAACATGGTCTGGCTTAAATCTATGTAATCTTCTCCTTCGAGAGCTTCTTTTCGGTGTTTCCCGTGATTCACTATCGGGATTTTAACGTTAGGTGATACAACAGCATCACGTCTTCGAATATTCCGATAAACTCTCGTGGTATATTTATTTCTTTAATATACGCCGCAAACTGTTGCCAACCGTGCGGGTTTGTAGTTTTTCGCTGCCTTGACAGTTCGTGAACCAGATCGATGATATTGGAAGGTGGGATGATCTCACCTTTTATTGTGACAGTACCCCTTTTATCCCAAAATACATCACCGCCCGTATTCAGTATACGCAATAAATCTGCACTTTTCCTCCTATATTTAGACAGAAGCATTGATACTATCTCGTCGTTTGCCAGGCCTTTTCGTCTCGGTAAATCTCCAGTATCATCATCGCCGCTGATTGTGTTGTTAGTAGATTGATGTAATTGATTGGAAAAGTGTATGTGGATATCTTTGAAGAACTGGATTCTGGATTGTAGTGTTTCGATTTGTAATGGCCAGTCATTTTGCTTTTTAAAACTTTATCCATATCGTTGGCCAGCTGCGTTAAAATGTTGTTTTGTGTGACATCAGGCACCTGCAAGCGCTGTATAAAATCCAACAGCAGAATAATCATCTTCTTCAGGATGCGGTCCATAGTTTATTACCAAAATACTACCAAGTAATGGTCCTAACAGGAGTGATAGAAATGCACCGCCCTTCTGTACAAGAAACTGTTTCTTCTTTTTTATAAATTCGCCTCCCTGCGCTAAATGTCTTAAAGTGTGATTTTGTTAAGAGAGTCGCTGCTTCTGATCACTTGACATAAGTACGCGCCTGTTTAAAATGGTGTGTGCACATTCGCAGATACATTCGACCTGCTTACTATCCATACATATCCATAAATTATTATTAAGACTGATTTTTCGTCGTCAAACTGCTCCATGTCAGGTAAACCCTTCTGAAATTCCACCGTCAGATCATTGAATAAGACCTGCCACTCGCTATAGAACCAAATAATATATTTAAAAATTGCATCGCAGACAGTTTCGATAATTTTCAGAAAATCTACGATAAAATACGATTTCCTACAACCGGATGGCCCCGCTACTGGGATCTGGAAATTTATGATGTTCAAAGAAGGCTGCAAAAGATGGATCTGAATAAACGCAACAGCAGAAGAATCAAGATATTGACGTAACCAATGAAATATGGATAAGTGATTGTTTTTGGTTTTAGCCCTGTAGTATTTACTTTATTTCAATAATTGTACAGATTTTTTAATGTTACGTTATAATTATGTATATGTATTGATCTCCCCTAAATGTAACAACATTCTTTAAAACATTTTAAAAACGTTAAGGAATTAGAGACAGGGCTAGAATACAAGATATTCAATTTAGATATCACATCAACATGAGATGCATTGTATGTAATCTTAAAAATAGTATTACTTATAATAAATTATCAAAAGTTCTCTATGTTTTTTTGATACAAGTCGATTTCGGTAATTATGGACCATAAAAAGACTTAATTCTACTGAAACGGCCTTAATTACATGGAGAGTACTATAAATACGCCGTCAAGGGATGAAAATGAGTCTGAAAAGAAGCCGACAATTAAGATGCGTGTCCGCGGTTGCTTACACTCCAGGGGCTGGGATTAAAAACTACACAGGGCGCATGCGCGCTGAATTTTTGCTATTCTCCGGAGGATTTGTCCTATTCTCCTCCCTTACTACTAAAATTCTTTAGTGGTTTGTATAATAAACATATTTTATTACTGTGCGGAATGGTTATGTAATCCATTTTTTCTTCCGATTTTTTAACGAGAGAAATATTATAGAAACTATGAATTCTTTGTTCAATAATTTTCAAAATGGAATATTTTGGATAATTGTTTTCAATAAATGTATAATTAATATTTTTAATGTGTTTTGGACGAAAAATAGTGTCCGCGATTTTTATGCATCTTTCAATATTAACACAAACAATATTAATTTTATTAATTAACGAATGATTTGAATGAAAATTTATATCTCCCCAACTTGGTTTGTGAAACCAACGGATTAAAATTAAATTATTATTTCTAGTCACATTTGTATCTAAAAATGGTATTTTTTTATTTCTCTAATTCTATAGTAGATTTAAGTTTAATGTTGAAACTGTTAAATACATTTAAAACTTCTTCAATTGTGTTTTCTAGTGAACTTAATAAAATGTCATTAACATACCAAAAATAAAAGGATGGTGTAAAACTAAATTGTCCTAAACAAACATCTAAATGTTTCATTACCAAATTAGCAACTGTAGCAGAAATTAGTGATCCCATTGCGCATCCATATGTTTCTTGGTTATATCTTTCTTTATATTGGAAATGAGTTGTTGACAAACAATTCTACTATTTCAATAAACTGATCGTCGTTTAGAATTGTCTCTTTATTAAATTCCATTTTTGCTTTAAAATTGTTATAATCACCGGAATTGGAATATTTGCAAATAAAGAAGAAACATCTAGATAATTTATAGGTGGGCGAATTAATCGATGAAATTATTGGTCGTATTGGACCATTTTCTTTATGTATCTTTGGCAGAAAATGAATCCGTGGAACTGTCGGAAGTTTAGATTTTAAATAAGTGAATTCTGTTTCGCATAATTTACCTTGGTTAAATCAATTTTCAATTAATGCATTAATATTATTAGTAAATTGTTTAGTAGGATCATTGTTCAAAACTTTATAAGTACTTATATCATTTCAATGTTCCATATACTGGAGGGAAATTCGACCAAAGATGTGTCATTTCTTTCTGAGTGTACAACTAAATGAAACCCCTAGATATTGTAAAGGAAACAATTGATAAAAAATGACAAATTACGAAACTTTTCTGTTGTTGACGACTTCTTTATTACAAAAAAACGTAAAGATTTGGAGTTTTTAAAAACACATGAATCTTTAACTTGACACTTTTACATCTCGAAATCCATTCGACGGATTCGCATCGTTTTTTTTTTAGATTATTGTACAGTGATGAGCACCTCCATCATTATGCAAATCGTTTAAATAAACCCTAAACCTTGAACTTATCATTTTATGTACGCAAATTTTTAACTTGCGGCAATCTTTTTTGTAGTAAAAATTTCTTTAAGCATGCAGAAGGGTACATGAAGCCAAAACATCAAAATTTTTTTTGGGGAAAAAATCTTTTTGAAAGGAGTTTTCTTTTCGGAGTTATAAATATTATATCGCGCACTAACCTGGCGAAGGCGTAACTGTGTTCCCAATTAAGTAAATACTGAAATCGGCAATTGAGCATTATTTACAATTTTCGTGTTAATTATTATAAACATAACCTAAATAATAATAATAATAATAATAATAATAATAATAATAATAATAATAATAATAATAATAATAATTAATTAAATAACAGGTATCTTCAACATAAAGACCATGGCGTATTCTTAGGGCTATCATTAAATACTACACTTACCTGGAAAGACCATGTTGATAACTTAATAGTACGTTGTAAATCATCACTAAATATCATCAGAGCAATAGCAAATACTCGATGGGGAGCGGACTCAGAAGTGATTCTCAAAATCTACAAATCACTTGTACAGTCCAAAATTGATTATGGATATGAAGCGTATTCTTCCGCGTCTAAAAGCACATTAAAGCCTCTAGAGGTCATACAGAATGCCGGTATGAGATACTGTTTAGGAGCATACTATACTAGTGCAAGTGACAGCCTGTCTTGTGAATCTAGCTTAACTCCACTACATCTACACCTTGCTTACAGACTACTAGTATACGCTTGTAAGATAAAAGCACAAACAAGTCACCCAAACTATGAAATCTTGTTTAACAATGACACCATAGATCATACTAGTCGTAGACTACACAAACCTCTATGCTACAATATTAGAAATGCTTTAGAACAGATCCATGAGACTCTACCGAATATGCTGCCCCTAGGACCTCTGGAAGTACCGCCCTGGTCGGTCCCACAAATTAACATTTGCACCCAGCTTTTAAAGCATAAAAGGCAAATACTCCGACAGCCATATTTCATAAAATGTTTAATGCGTTACTTAATAACCTTAGCAACCATCTGTGGCTCAAAATGTAATGAGGGTGTAGGGTGTGCCTTCTCTGATAACAACATAGAATACAGTTGGTTAATGCCAGCATATACCTCAATATATAATGCAGAGCTCTATGCAATTTGGCAAGCCCTTCGCCATTGTGAATACGCAACCGGTCGGACAAAATTTGTTATAGTAAGCGACTCGCATAGTGCTATTATGGGTCTCCAAAGTCAATATGCAGTAAATCCTCTAATCCAAATGATATTATCCACCATCACACACCTTTGTAATATGGGGCGTATAATTGTATTTCTATGGGTTCCTAGTCATATAAACATTAGAGGGAATGAAAGATCAGACCTAGCCGCTCGACACGCTGCACAAGAGATGGAAACTGCAACAGAATTCAAAGTAGATATCGCAATTCATGCAAATATTGCCAAATATATGAAACAAAAATTGAAAGCGATATGGCAAGAAAACTGGACAACATCCACAGGTCAACTAAGGAACATAAAACCGTCTGTAGATAAATGGAAATTAGCCTCTTGCTTCTCCAGAAAGGAAAGCAGCATCATCCACAGGATTAGAATTGGACATACAAATTTGACTCATAAACACATTCCATCAAATTCACCTCCACCAATATGCGAAATTTGTTTAACGCCTTTAACCATCAATCACATAATCTGCGTATGTCCAACTTACGAAGCACACCGTAAATTATATTCTGTATCCGACACACTGGGGACCAATTTTTCAGATACCGAAAGTATAAGAAATGCACTAAACTTTCAAAAGGCAATTAACATGCTTAACAAGATATAAACTAAAAAGGGCACCAATGGCCATAGCAGTCGACGTGCCATACCAAAAATAAAAAATAATAGGATATCTATTCCCTGAGACGGAAGGTTTCATAATAACTATCCAGGATCAGATCATTGCGACATTAAATTACAACAAATTTGTACTAGGTTTCACTAACACTTGTGATAAATGTAGAATGTGTCACTCAAAACCAGAAAGTATAGACCACCTAATGGGAGCATGTAAGATATTAGCAGGAAGAGAATACATGCAACGGCACAATAATGTAGGCAAAATTATATATACATGATTGGCGTACAAAATTGGAGCTATACAAAACAAAGAACCATATTATAAATATGTTCCTCCTACAATTTACGAGACTGCAGACGCTAGACTACACTGGGACAGAAGAATACTTACAGATCATACAATACCTGAAAATAGACCAGACATCACTTATTTGGACAAAAAGATCAACATCTGCTACATAATTGACATATCTGTTCCACTGCCAACAAACATTAATACCAAATCCTTTCTACCTGCAATATAATAAGGAAAGTCTTAAATATCGACAAAAATTTATAAGCATTAATTTTGAAGGATGGATTGAAGAAAACAAATAATTGTAGAATTAGTTGTGAATTGTATCATTTTTTTCTGTGTTGTATATTCTTTGCATTAATGCCGTTATACAAACTGTAATTACCCTTTTGGAGAAATAAACAGAATAGTAATAATAATAATAATAAGAATAATAATCCCCCTCGAATTGAGATCCACCTTGACGTGGTGATGGGGCTCAATAGCCACTGTTGCCAGCAGTGGTGAAGCGAAGAGATCTCAAGTCGTTTTGTCTTCGTCTACTCGTTCTTTCCTTCATTACTCCAGTTTGTTTAGAAAGACCTTCGTTCCATTCCATGTTCTCTGTAAAAAAATGAAAATAAAAATAACCAAAAAAAAGGCTTTGGTCTTAATAAAAAAAAATAAAATGCAACTTGGAAATGACCACGCTTTGAACATGGGCAGTAACTATTCGAGCCCTTCCGGGCGCCAATACTTTACGGTGCAGGGGTTCGGATTGTCCCCAGTACCGGTCGGGAGCGAGGCGGAGCGGGCAGGCCTCACCCGACCGTTATCAAACGGCTGCTCGGCGTCCGTGGTAGGAAACCACGCCACAGAGCATGTAAAATCTACTGGAATTGAAGACGACCCTGACACGATAACGGATATGCGAGACGTTGATTAAGGTCAACGTGAAAAAACCCTTAAGGAAAGTTTAATAGAGACGGTGACGTCGGGGAGCCCCCTCGGTTCCTTCTTATTAAGAAGTTGGATATGGGAAATTTTGTTCGAGTTAACCCATTTCATATTCATAAGGCTTTATATAATTTAGTTGGGGAAGTACATTCTTGTAAAAAGGTAATGACTAGGTTATTGGTAGATACAAAAACAAACAAACAATCGTCATGTCTACTAAAGATAAAAGAATTGTGTGGCCTACCCGTAAATGTAGAGCCCCACCCGACACTTAATATTATTAAAGGAGTGGTAACGTGTAGAGATCTTCTAAACTGCACCACCGACGAAATCTTGGTAGGCCTACATGAACAAAAAGTCATCGACGTGAAACGGATAACGACGAGAAGGGAAGGCAGAATAGTGGACACTGCTAGTGTAATTGTGACGTTTTGTAGCCAGAAACTGCCCGAAAAGGTAAAAATTGCAATACATAGCTTACCTGTGAGATTGTATATTCCGGCGCCACTACGCTGTTTTAAGTGCGAATTATACGGGCATTCCTCAACGACGTGCACAAATGCAGAAACTTGCGTTTGTGGGACGCCACCACACCTAGGAAGCCCTTGTAGTCGAAAGGCAGAGGATGATGATACCGAGTGATACAATGTGTATGTCCTTATAGATTTGTGTACTCTGTGATATTACAATGTGTATGTCCTTATACGTTAGTGTACTATTTATTATTCATATTATTTATTTATTTATTAAAACATGTATGTCTGTGCTGTTACTGTATTTGTACACCATTATTTATTACTATTTGTTATTATCCACGTTTATTCATTTATGTATTTTTACAATTTTAACCATGGATTTCGAAAAAATCTTGCAATGGAATACGTAAACATTATTGCGAATTAAAGTTATTAATGGTTAAATACAAACCTTTTTGTGTCTGTATTCAAGAAACACACCTGAAAACTAATGAAAGGTTTGCATTGAGAGGATACACCTCATTTCATAAAAATCAAACGGAAAACGAAAGAACAAGTGGAGGAGTAATAACATTCATACAAAGCAGCATACCTGCGAACGTCTTAAATAAAAAGACAAATCTACAATGTATTGCAGTTAGAATTGAGTTTCCAATAAAGGTAACAATATGTAAAATTTATTTACCAAATTTTAGCTGGCAGATAAAAGACATTGAATACATACTAGCTCAACTTCCGCCTCCAGTAATCATGTTAGGTGATTTCAATGCACACTCCAATATATAGGGGTGCATAAAAACAGACGCAAGAGAACGTATAATTGAAGATTTTATTAACGACAATGTACTAGTGTTATTAAACTCAGGTGAAAGTACGCACTTCAGTTCCATGTCAGGAAGCTTTTCTGCAATAGATCTAACAATGGCTTCCCCGCGTATCTCGTTAGGCTTAAATTGGTAGGTGCATGACGATTTTTGCCACAGTGGTCACTGTCCCATAGTGATATCCACATCAACACCATCCGTGGAAGAATATGTTCAAAAAACATGGAAAACTGAATTAGCAAACTGGGACGAGTATGCTCGTAGCTTTAGTACATATCAGGATTACAAAGACAAAAATATAGAGCAAAGAATACTACACCTAACAAATAATATAATACAAGGAGCTAACAAGGCCGTACCACAAACTACCGGAAAAATAAAACCACGAATCGTCCCCTGGTGGAATACAGAAGTTAAAAAAGTAATAACTGATAAAAAAAGGCGTTTAACTTATTCAAAAAAAATGCTACTATTGATAACCTTGTTAACTTCAAGAAAATGCGTGCACAAGCTAGACGTACGATTTTAAAATACAAACTCTGCAAAGCACAGCAACTGAAGTGTGGAATAAGGCCAAAGCGATAGTGGGTAAGCAAGCATATAGATCTATAACGTGTATGGAAACTTCGGGTAATCACATTTTTAATACCAAAACCGATATAGCAGAATTGCTGGCTCTTGAATTCCATAAAGTAAGTAGCACAAACAACTACAGCGAAACCTTTAAAAATATAAAAGAAGAAGAAGAGTATGGTGTAAATTTTGGTACGACGGATAAGCAAAGTTACAATAAACCATTTACAATAGATGAACTAGATCAGGCATTAAAAAAATCCACTAGCTCCTCGCCTGGACATGACAATATAACCTATGACATGCTCGTCAACCTCTCACTACAAATTAAAATCATACTACAAAAGCTGAAAAAGAATATAAATTAGACTTTAAAGACTCAAACGGTGGGGAATATAACGTACCGTTCACTATCGGTGAACTGTAAAAGGCTCTTACGGGAAACAAAGTTTCCTCTCCCGGTGGAGTTCTGATAAGATATGAAATGCTGCGTAATCTTACCAATGAATATAAAATTCTTCTTCTCGATGCCTTTAACACAACATGAGCAAAAGGCAATAATTGTCCCCATACTAAAAAATGGTAAAAATCCATACCTAGCTGCAAATTATATGCCGATCAGTTTGACTTCCTGTATCGCAAAGGTTCTAGAACGCATGGTCAGCGCTAGACTAATGTGGATTCTAGAAAGACGAGGACTATTGTCAAATTTCCAAGCAGGATACTGAAAATTCGGGGAACTGTGGACTATCTTGTACATCTACAAAATGACGTTCTAGAAGGTTTTTCACGCAGGCACCATGCTGTTTCGGTTTTCCTTGACGTTGAAAAGGCTTCTGACATGGCTTGGAGGTATGGAGTACTACAACAGCTGTATGAATGGGGATTTAAGGGAAACCTACCTAAATTCATATCTCCATTTCTTGAGGGACTATCTTTCAGAGTTCTCTCAACTCCCAAATTCCTAGAAAATGGCATACCTCAAAGCCCAACATTGAGCGTAACATTATTCACAATCGCAATTAACGCTTTAATATATTCCCTACCATATGATACACATTTACCTGTATGTTGATAACCTGGTATTACTTTGGACTGCACCTACCATCGGAAATGCAGCAGGCTCTTGACTCTATATCAGCCAATTTGAATAAAATGGGATTTAATCTATCATCAGAGAAGACATACTGCATGCATTTTTGTAAACTGAGAAATCCCCATTGTGGTCCTCTACTTACATTGAATAATAGATACATTAAATATAAGGATCACGGTATATTTCTGGGGCTAAAACTTAGTACCACTCTGACCTGGAAAAGCCACATTGAAGAATTAATTGTACGGTGCAAAGCTTCACTAAACATCATTAGGGTGTTAGGTAGCATTCGGTGGGGAGCAGATTCGGAAATCATTTTAGGAATTTATAAATCGCTTGTGCGGTCAAAAATTGATTATGGATGTGAAGCGTATTCGTCAGCATCAAAAAGCACCCTAAAATGCAACGATGAGGTATGCTCTAGGTGCATTCTACACGAGTCCTGCGGACTGCTTATGCTGTGAATCTGGTTAGATTTACATCGTTTATCCAGACTTCTAACATATGCCTGTAAAATAAATGCCCAACCAAATCACCCAAACTATAAGATCCTGTTTTATAATGATGACAAGTAACAAACAGGCCAAAGATTACACAATCCACTGTGGTATAATGTAAGAAAAGGTTTCGAAAGTATTCATAAAACACTTCCATACATGTTACCTCTAGGACCACTGGAAATCCCGCAAATTAACTGCTACACACAGCTATCGAAATATAAAAAAGCAAATACCTCATCAACCTTCTTTCATACAGAACTTAATGCATTGCTTGCCAATTTTAATGATCATCTTATTTTATACACTGACAGTTCAAAACATAATCAGGGTGTGTGATCTGCCTTCTCCGTGAACAACACAGAGTTCAGCTGGCCTATGCTAACATATGTAACAGTATATAGTGCAGAATTGTATGCCTTTCACTACTCTTAAGTAACAACTCGCTGGGCCAAATTTGTAATTATAACCGATTCTTACAGGGCTCTTATGGGTCTTCAAAATGCATACACAAAAGAAACCCACTAATTCAAATGATTTTATCTACAATCACACATCTTCAGAATCTGGGACGAACAGTGGTATTTGTATGGGTGCCTGGCCATATGGACATCAGGGGCAATGAAAGAGCAGATATAGCTGCTCATGGTGCAGCAGAAGAAACTGCAATTGAGATGGCAACAAAAACTGAAATTGCGCTTAATACTAATGTTGCCAAATTTATAAAACACAAACTAAAAATAATATGGCGAGAGAACTAGACCAGATCTGTACATCAACTACGAAACATAAAACCTTCAGTTAATAAATGGGAACTAAACGCAGGCTTCACTAGAAAGGAAAGAAGCATAATTCACCGAACCAGAATAGGCCACACAAGTATAACACACAAACACATTTTATTGAAGAAACATCCACCAACTTGTGAAAACTGCTCAACACCTCTAACGATCGAACACATAATCTGCTTATGTCCAGTTTACGCACTACAACGCAACATGTACTCTATAACAAACACACTGGAAAAAGTTTCCACAGACACTGATCGTACACAAATGTACTACGATTTTTAAAAGCCGTTAACATCTACGACAAAATATAAAACACAATAGCACAAAAGACCACAGCAGTCGGCGTGCTATAACAATATTAAAATAATAATAATAATTATAATAAAGAGTGCTCTGTATACAAACTAGAGAAAAAAGTACAAGAAATTAAAGTGTTGCATAACGTAAGCTTTATAGAAGCCAAGGCCCTAGCACAAACATCCGCGGTGACAGTATCAACCACATTCACATCAAAAGATAGTGAGCAGGAAATAATCAAAGAGGTGTCTAAGGTTATTTTGCTTTGTGTACAAGACACCATCAAAAACCAAATTAAAAATTTAACATCTACCTTAAAAAAGCATATAGATGAGAAAACATACACCACTGTAGACACTGAAAGTGAAATGGACACAGGAAACTAGCGACAAAAGTAAAAGAACTGCCCCTGTCTCTCCTTCGTCTATCGAAGAAGTAGATGACCTTTTGATTAACCTCATTTTCCGAAAACAAAAAAATAAGAAGGTGGACTGGCCTAAAGGCGTCCCTTGAAAAAAGAAAGAGGACACGCCATCAAACACCTTAGGAAAGAGCTAATCCAAATCTAGTCATAAATCTGCTATAATTTAAAACTGTGATAATCTAAATCTGTGATTTCTCATACTGTTTTTAGTTTTATTCTACTATTTGTTTTATGTCATTTGTCTCTTTACCGTTTACGTAAAGAGAATCCATTTTGTATTTGTCTACAAGAAACAAGGTTCAAACCACAAGAACAGTTCTCTTTGAAAGGTTTCAAGACATATCGAAATGGCGTAGATCCTGGACTTCGTGCTTATGGAGGAACCGCAATTCTGATTAAAACTGAAATTTGTCACTCTCTAATCTCTCTAACCGCCAATTTACAAGCCGTCGCAATTAATGTCAACCTTCCAATTCGGTTTTCAATTTGCTGTATTTATCTACCAAATTCTGAATGGAACAAAGACCTAATTACTGAACTAATTAACCAGCTGCCTCGTCCTTTTCTAATAGTGGGTGATTTTAACTCCATTTGGGGATGAGGGTCTTTAGATCCAAGAGGTAGAGTATTGGAGGAAATTCTCGACGACGGAAACCTAATGTTATTAAACACCGGCGAAAACACGAATTTTAACGCCAGAAGTAATAGATTCTCCGCACTCGATATGTCGTTTTGCTCCGCTAGTCTAGGGTTAAGATTTGAATGGAAAGTGTTACTTCAAGATATCTTCTCGGATCATGCTCCTATTAAAATGTCTATCCCAAATCCGAATCCAAACATATCAATTCCAAAGAGGTGGATAATCAATAAAGCAAATTGGGACAAATTTATATAAACTCTCGCTCCTTTCAACATACCGTTTGAAAATGTCGATAATGCTGTCAACGAAATATCCTCAAAGATCATAAATGTATGTGAAACTAGCATTCCAAAAACTAGCAGTAAGCACTCTAAAAAGCATGTCCTATGGTGGAATTAGGAAATTAAGAATGCCATTCGCGATCGCAAACGTGCCCTTAATGAATTCAGAAAAGACTCAAAAGTAGCTAACACCATTAACTTTAAAGGACTAAGAGCCATAGCCCGACGAGTAATAGCGATAGCCAAGCAAAAGTCATGGCAAAGGTATGTATCAAATATATCCGACCATACATCTAAAGCCGAGGTTTGCAGAAAAATAAAATCGATTAGCTCTGTATCCCAAACGTATTCAATAAACAGCATAAAAACAAACGATACCACCGTATATAACTCAGAAGACATCGTAATAAACGACGGAAGTCCTACTTTTATAAATACAAGATCAAACTGCTTTTCGTGCTTAGATCTAGCTTTATGTTCACCATCGTTAGCAACATGACTTAGATGGCAACCTTTAGACGATCCCTTTGGAAGTGATCATTTCCCCATATGCATATTGACGGGCACTCCTCACGAACAACATATTCCAAAGCGTTGGCAGTTAAAAACAGCAAGCTGGTTTAGATATAAAGCACTGTACTCTACACCAGAACTAACAGCAAACATAGAAACTGATGTTCAAGATATCACAGAAAGCAACCTAAAAGCAGCCCAAATCACAGTTTATTAAACTAAAGGTGTGATAAGCTCAAGAGCAGTTCCTTGGTGGCACAAAGGCATTGAAGATAAAATCAGAACGAGAAAACGTGTCCTGAACAATTTTAAAAAGCACCCAACTCAAGTAAACTTAGTGTTATTTAAAAAGGCTCGAGCAAGCTGCAGATATGTAATTAGACAAAGGAAACAGACGTCATGGGAAGAGTACATTAACCAGATCACTGTAATCAGCCCAATTAATGAGATATGGAGTAAAATAAAAGCAATGCAAGGGAGTAACCCCTATTTAACTCTTAAATTCGAAATCAATGGCAGGCTTGTCATAAACGAAGCGGAAATAGCAGAGCTGTTTGCTAATCATTATGAAAGCGTTAGCGCAAATAGCAATTACAATGAATCATTTTTGGAACAAAAGCAATTGCTAGAAAGTCCACTTAAATTTTCAAGTAACATGAACTTTGAGTATAATTACGCATTTACCATACAAGAATTAGATAACGCCCTTAAGTGTTCAAGAAACTCAGCTCCTGGCAAAGATAATATTCATTATGAATTTATCAAAAACCTTCCAGTATCAGGGAAAGTCAAAATACTAGCCCTTTTTAATAATATTTGGAAGCAAGGTACTTTTCCGGATTGTTGGAAAGAGGCTACCATTATCCCTGTCCTGAAGTCAAGTAAACCCCCCCATGACATAAATAGCTACCGACCGATATTTCTAACATCTTGTATGGGAAAATTAATAGAAAAAATGGTAAATTACAGACTGGTATGGTTCCTAGGATCAGAAGGTTTACTAGTACACTATTAAACTGGCTCCAGGAAACGGCACTCCACAATCGATCATTTAGTGCGTTTAGAAAATACAATTCAAAATGCCTTTTTCGATAGAGAACACGTAGTCGGAGTTTTCTTTGACTTACACAGAGCGTATGATACAACCTGGAAATATGGGATCTTGAGACAACTACATAACTGGGGACTTCGAGGACAATTACCAAAATTCATTGAGTCTTTCTTAGAAAATAGATCTTTTGCAATCAGGGTAGGAAATTCATTGTCAAAAAGTCACTCACTTGAAAATGTGGTCCCACAAGGCTCTACAATAAGCGGAACGTTATTTACAATCGGAATAAATAAGATAGCCCGAGATGTCAGTGAAACAATCCAAAAATGCTTGTACGTAGATGACCTTGCTGTCTTCCTCGCAGGGAAAACAATCGCGTCTATCGAGCACCAACTTCAACCTGCAATTAACAAAATTAATGAAAACGCGGAATCATCAGGTTTCCAGTTTTCAAATGATAAAACTGTCTGCGTACATTTCTGTCGACTTCGTAGTCCTCACAGAGGACCAAAATTATTTTTAAAAGGTAACAGAATTAAATGTGAATACTCGGTAAAATTTTTAGGGTTCCACTTCGATTGTTCTTTGTCATACCGAAAACAAATAAATGAAACCGCCACAAAAGCCAAGAAAGCGTTGAATGTCATAAAATGCATGTCTAACATCAACTGGGGTTCAAATCGCGAGATACTTGCCAACTTATATAACACGTTAGTTCTATCTCGAATAGATTACGGTTGCGGTGTTTACGTAGCGGCAAGACCATCAAGATTGAAAATGTGAGACTCTATCCAATGCAATGCACTTCGATACGTTACTGGTGCATTTAGAACTAGTCCTTCGGCAAGCCTACACTACGAATCAGGTATTATGCCATTATCGTTCCGGAGACAAAACTTCGTCCTAAAATACGAAATAAATGTAAACTCCAAAGCGCAACATACCAACACCGACATTTTTAGTAATGAGCAACGCATCCAACGATATGTAGAAAAACCAACTGTTACTCGTCCACTATGCGTTCGTGCGAAGGAGTATAGAAACTCTTTGCAAATACCAACTTTACAAATAGCACACGTTGCATTCTGCAACATTCCACCATGGCAAATCTCCGATTTCGTAACACGGCTAGACCTAACAGTTTTCAACAAATACGGCACTAATCCACAAATAATTAAAAGCAAATTCTATCAAATAGTGCAAGAATATACAAGCCCTTTATTAATATTTACGGACGGTTCTAAAACCCCGTTTGGAACAGGATATGCATTCTACGTAGGTAGCGCATCCTTGAAATGGAAATTATAAAAATACAATAGTATACACACTGCAAAACTACATGCTATAAGAAGGGCGATAACGTACTGTGAATCAGTCGTAAATAAAAATTGCATAGTATGCACAGAATTCGATGTCCGCTCTACTAGTGATAAATAGCTACAACTGTTAAAACTCTGCAATACAAAAAATTCACAATAAAATAATAGACATCTCAAATTTAAAAAATAACAAAATTATATTAGTATGGGTTCCAGGCCATTCAGGCATAGAAGGAAATATGCACGCTGATGCCGCAGCTAAGGAAGCACCAGCTCTAAACGAAATGCAATAGAAGATATAACCCCAAACGATGCCCAAATAATTGTTAAAAACCAAATGTGCATAAAATGGCAAGAACAATGGAATAACACCCAAAGCAAACTATTCAGGTACAATAATCACGTAAATAAATGGAAGTTGCCAAATGAATTGACTAGACGAGTCAGAACTGTAATAACAAGACTACGCATCGGAGATAGTAATATTACATCATCATATCTACTAACAGGCACCGACTCACGCAACTGCATAGACTGCAACGAGACGCTAACAACAACGCACATATTAAAAGATTGCCCCAAATACGCTACTATTAAACGATCCATTAATCTAGAAGACGATGTGCGTCAACTACTCGCATCAAATAAATACAGCCAGCTAAAGACAGTGATAGAATATATAAAACAAATCGGACTATATGGTAAAATTTGATAAAATAAAATAGACAAATCAGAGCATTAATCTCTCTCATACACAGGCTAATGACCTTGGTTGTCGATGCCTCAGAACAAAAAAAAATAATAATAAAAATAATAGTAATAGTAATAGTAACAATAATAATAATAATAACAATAAAAAAAAAATAATAATACCTAGGGGTTGAACTACCTACTAGGCGCGTCCCCAGGTGGCGGGTAGGGGAACGACCTTGCAAGTGATCGTGAGTGATGCAAGGCCAACACCGAAATATGCGCTCGTGGCGTCAACCCGTCACTGTTAGCTCTACATAACACGGTGTCGCGCACCAGTTCACGTGGGACCTTGTAACTAATACTCTTCCCAGGACGTGCGCCGTTAAAAGCGTGTACGGGTGTGGCAATCCCGGGATGTCCTTGCTGGGTGCAGCTGAGCACTAGCCGCGTCCTAATACCGCAACCGCGAACTGCACCTCAGAGACTTTAGCAGGGCGTGGCCTAGCGACGTTTCCTAGAACGTCGTACAGGCAGCGGTCGGTGGTCTTGGCTTAATTGCCTGGACTACGAGGAAGGTAACCTCTATAAAAAATCACCCAATCCCAAGGTCGTTTGGCAGTTTTAGGTGCCGAAAAGATTGCGCTATGGGAAGCCTAAGCGTAGCCAGGGGGAAGCCTGGTCCCTAGCGTTGAAACGCCTGTGGGGAAAGAGGCGCCTCCTCACAGTATCAATGCATGCCCCTGGTAGTATCCCGGCTCTGCTACTTGTGATTTTATTTCCGGGGTTCGCGTGGGAACAACATGAGCAAAACTCCCAAACAACCTTTACAGAGTGCCAGCTCTTTAAATATGGAGGTGCAGGAGGGTCAACCTGATAAACCCACCAAGGGCTTGGTGACGGATTTTTTACCCCGGTTCCTTGTCCTTAAGAGAAAGGATGGGCTTAACTTCGACAACGTTAGCCCATTTTATATATAAAAATGTTTGTACGGTATATTTGGCAATCTGAAAATGATAAAAAAGATCAAGGTTGGTATCTTGGTTGAAGCTGTATCTAACAAACAATCAAAGAAGGTATTAGATTAATATAAGATTTGGCGATTTTGAAATAGATGTCCATGCTCATAGAACTATGAACGTCTCTAGAGGGGTTATATCATGTCATGATCTATTAAACTACACGGTTGAAGATATATGTGAAGAACTAAAAAGTCAAAAGGTAATAGAAGTTCGAAGACTGAAAACCAAACGTAATGGGATACTGGCTGACACAGCCAACCATATTTTGACTTTTAATACCCCGATGTTACCCAAAACCATTAAAGTGGCATTTTACTCTTTCAATGTAAGATTATATATCCCTCGTCCATTAAGGTGTTTTAAATGTAACAAGTTTGGACACACCTCTTTCAAATGTACAGCACAACAGCAGCTATGTGTTTGTGGAAAACCGCAACATGACGGATCTCTATATGAGCAGCCTATCACATGTATTAACTGTGGAGGTGCACACTCGGCTCATGCGACAAGTTGCCCAATTTATAAAAATGAAGTCGCTATTCAAGAACTACGTGCCACAGAGAACATCAGTTACTTAGAGGCCAAAAAGAAAATTACCTCTCAAACACCTATTGTAGGAATCAGCTATTCTAAGGCAGTATCTTCTACTAATTCACATCAACCCTTGGTCGATGTACCAGCCTTGGCAAAAGAACCGTTGCCTCTTCTTGTTGGTGCAATAACTCCCATTTTACAAAAATCGCTTGAACAATGAGCACCTACACCTTTTCTAACCCCACTTTCTCCATTATCAAATATAGTCTCTGCCAACGTGGAGAAACGGAAACGCTCTCCTGAGGTACAGCAATCTGTGGCTGAAGATGACACTGCATCTACAGTATCAAGCCAATCCTCTAAACAAAAAAAGGTAAAGTAGGGTGGCCCAAGGGTAAACTGAGGAAACAACCCTCAACTGCATCATGCGCCGAAAATGAGAAGGAATATTGTTGAAATTCCTGTGAATAACTATCTGTGCTATTCTTTCGTGATTATTTATCTGTGATATTCTTATTTGTAACGTCTTTCTATGTTTATACACTTTTTTCGTGATTATTTACCTGTGATATTTATATTTGTAACGTCTCTCTACGTTTATAGACTTTATTATACATTTTTAAATTTGTGAATGTCTATTTATTCGTTAATTTAGTACAATACATGTTGTTTCATAACCTTTTTATGATCAAAAATGTATCCTATAATTCAGTGGAACTGCAATGGATGCATTCATCACTACTGTGAAGTCAACCTGTTAATTAACGAATTCGACCCATTTTGTTTATGCCTCCAAGAGACCCATCTTAAACCCAACAAATTGTATTACTTACGTGGTTATCTTGTGTTTTCTTGGAAAGCACTAAATGATTTCTATTATAGTGATTATTTCCCAATTTTAATTGAAACTGAAAAGCGAGACGCACCTTCTATAAGACCAACTCCATGGAAAATGTCAGAAGCCAGTTGGGATGTCTTCAAATTACACTTAACCAGACCTACCGATCAAGACACCACAATTTATGACATACATAATATAACCCAAATCATTATAAATACTGCAAATATTGCAATGCCAAAAACGGAAGGCGCAGTTGCTAAACGTAGAGTTCCATGGTGGAACAGTATTGTTCAGGAAGCAGTAAAAGCTAAAAAGCGGGCATTTAACGCTTTTCGAAGACATCCTACTATGGAACATCTCGTATTGTTCAAAAAAGCCAGAGCTGTAGCTAGAAAAATTATTCTCCAGAGCCAAAGGGATTCATGGAACAACTAAGTCTCAATCATGACCTGTGAAAGCCCGAACACAGAAGTCTCGAAAAAAAATAAAGCAATATTAGGCAGAAATACTCCTAAACATATACAGTTACACGTTGAAGGCTCTATAGTTAACGACAGTAGTACTATAACTGAATTGCTTGCAAATGAGTTTCAAAAAACCAGTTGCTCTACAAACTACGATGTACTCTTCTTGCGAACTAAGCATGAAAAAGAAATTGCATTAGATTTTAATACTACACAGTCGTTTGAATACAATGCTCCTTTCACATTGATGGAACTCTGAAATGCAATGAATCATCTTCCCCTGGTGTTGATCTTATGAAATGTTACAAAATCTAACTGATGCATTCAAAACATTTCTCCTCGCATCTTTCAACATGCTACATGTGAATATCCCTCCTCCTGGAAAGAGGCCAATAGTCATCCCGATTTTGAAGAGCAAGAAAAATCCCTACCTCACCACGAGCTACAGGCCAATTAGTCTAACGTCTTGCATGGCAAAAGTATTCGAGCGTATGGTTAGTCGCAGACTAATGTGGCTTCTCGAAAAATATGAACTGTTAGTCCATTGCCAAATGGGATTTAGGAAACACAGATAAACAACAGATCATTTGGTACACCTGCAGGATGCTGTGCTCAAAGCATTTTCACGTAGACACCACGCAGTAGCCGTCTTTTTCGATGTAGAAGAAGCGTTCGACATGACCTGGAGACACGTCGTACTACAGAAACTACATGAGTGGGGTTTCAAAGGCAATCTGCCACAGGTTATATCATCGTTTCTTGAAGCACGACATATACGAGTTCGAATAGGTAACACTCTTTCTTCCTGGAGAACCCGAGAGAATGGTATACCTCTGGGTTCTACATTGAGTGTAACTCTATTTGCCATTGCAATTAATTCCTTAACGTCCAATCTCTCACCCGACATCAATAAATACATGTACGTGGACGCCCTAGCTATCCTGCTCCCACAATGAGTGAAATAAGTAGAAAATTGCAACAGGCGATAGATCGTATATGTCTGAACGCAAACGCGGTAGGGTTCAAATTATGACCTGATAAATCCTGCTGTATGCACTTTTGCAAATTGAGAAAGCCGCATTTTGGGCCACATTAAAAAATAAAAGCATCTTATGCAAAAGCAGCTCC
This sequence comes from Vesta saturnalis, assembly GCA_036346205.1. NCBI lineage: Eukaryota > Metazoa > Arthropoda > Insecta > Coleoptera > Lampyridae > Vesta > Vesta saturnalis. The sequence continues at coordinate 509,422 of JARFJB010000754.1, forward strand.
ATGTTCTTAGGGCTCATACTAGACTCCACCCTTACCTGGAATAATCACATCACTGACTTAATTAAGCGCTGTAAAACGTCACTTAATATCATCAGAGCTTTAGCTGGCTCTAAATGGGGAGCAGATCCAGAAGTCCTTCTGAGGGTTTATAAATTATTGGTGCTCTCTAAAATCGACTACGGGTGTGAAGCATACTCATCTGCATCTTCAAGTGTGTTAAAACCCTTGGAAACTATACGAAACTTCTCTATCAGGTTCTCCATGGGTGCATTCTACACAAGCCCTAGTGAAAGCTTATGTTGTGAATCCGGCACACTTCCCATATCGATACAACGTAAGTACAGACTTCTAGCATATGGGTGTAAAATAAAATCCCAAAGAAGCCACCCTAACTACAGTATCCTATTTCCTAAGGACAACACTCTGGAAACTTGGCAAAGATTGCACAAAGCAACATGGTACCATATAATGTCTGCACTACAATTTATGCAACAAAGCCTCCCACACATGCTACCGATAGGACCCATGGAAATTCAACCATGGCTACTTCCCCCTATAAAGATACTTACCGATCTATCCCGGCCCAAAAAAGACAGCACATTACCATGAATATATCTAAAAGAATTTAAAGAAATACTCCACAGGTATCGTGATTACGAGATATTATACACATATGGATGTAAATCTAATGCAGGTGTAAGAAGTGCATTCTGCACAAAGGACGACGCTCATACATGGTCCATGCCAGAGTATACAGCCGAACTATATGCTATCAGGCAGGCATTACGTTACAGTGAGATATTGCTCAAACAACTAAGCTTATGATTGTGACTGATTCCTATAGCTCTCTCATTGACCTTCAATGCCCATACACAAAAAATCCACTAGCTCAAGCAGTACTATCCACCATCAAGCACCTTACCGATGTAGGTCATACAATACTATTCCTATGGGTTCCAAGCTACATCAACATTGAGGGAAACGAAAAAGCAGACAAATCAGCGCGCCACTCCGCTGAGGAAGGACTTAACGACGCAGCAGGAAAGGTTAACATTGCCAGTCAAACAAACGTAGCTACACATTTAAGAGACAAACTAAAATTGGTCTGGCAACAACAGTGGACAAGGTCTAGAAGTCAACTAAGACGTATTCAGCCTACCATACAGAAATGGAAAGCACCTTCACCCATCTCAAGGAAAGAATTAGTAATCCTACACAGAATAAGAATTGGACATACAGCACTAACCCACAAACATCTACTTACTAATGACCAACCACCATAATGTACACACTGTAGTACACCGTTAACCATTCAACATTTAATCTGCCACTGCCCAATATTTATTGCCAAGCGTAACCTATACGCTATATCAGAAACGCTAAATAACAATCAAAAAACGCCAAAACCGTCCGGACCTCGATAAAATACCTGAAAACAATCGACATCTATCATAAAATATAACTGTAGAACACACTCTAAATGCGCTAAAAACCAATGCAGTGGAAGCGCTATAGCTATAAAAAATAAATAAATAAAAAATAATAATAGCTCTCCAGTGCTAGCTTCGCAATTAGTATGGAAAGCACTCAAAGAAGACAGCATCAGATCATATTCCTGTCCAAATAGAGCTGCCATTTTATCATGCACCCTTAAAAACCCACAAAAAATGGTTGCTAAAAAATGTTGATTGGAATTCCTATAGGACACATCTTGTCCCATTTAGTGTAGAAGAAAAAGAAGTAAATGAAATGGTTGAAGATGTCACATTAAAAATATTAAATGCTTGCTACCTAACAATAAAGAAAACTAGCAACTACGCAAATAAGCACAGGTTCCTTGGTGGAACATTAACGTTGAAACTGCAATAAGGAAAAGAAACGAGCACTCAACAAGTTTAAGAAATATCCAAGCTTAGATAATACCATATACTTTAAATGAGTCAGACAACTCCTATTCAGTAAGTTTGGAAAAAAAGTAAAGTGCATAAGTGGTTCAGTGCAACAGTTTAATCCTCGCAATATTTACTATAATAATAGATTCTACACTAACCAAGAAGGTATAGCAGAAATAATGTGCATGGAATTTGAGACTAATAGCTCATCAGACAAATTTTCCATTAAATTTGAAAACCAAGAAACGAACTTAGACTTCCACACTACTGGAACTTTAACATACAACGACGAGTTTATGATCGCTGAATTAGAAAATGTCATGTTGAAAACAAGAAAGTCAGCGCCGGGACTTGACACAATCCACTATGAATTTATTAAACATCTGCCATATATGGAAAAAGTTAAACTTCTCAAACTATATAATAAAATATGGATGACATCTACTTATCCAAATGGGTGGAGTACATCCTAATTATACCATGTTTAAAGCCAGGTAAGGATCCTACCCGATCGGGACGTTATAGACCCATATCATTAACATGTTGTCTAAGTCGAGTTCTAGAGAAAAAGGTCAATGCACGCCTAATCTGGTTCTTAGAGAAGAATAACTTGTTGTCACCTTTCCAAATGGGTTTTAGATCCTTTAGATCTACCACAGACAACCTACTACTTTTAGAAAGTGCTATATTGGATAGTTTTGCCACAAGGGAACAATTACTGTTTTCTTTGATTTGGAAAAAGCTTTCTACCTTACCTGGAGGCATGGGATTCTAAGAGCACTTTTTGACTTAGGGCTACGTGGAAATTTACCGAGATTTATAAAACAATTGTTAAAAAACGGTATTTTCCAGGTTAAAATAGGAAATGCAATGTCAAATGAAAAGTGTCTATATGTTGATGACTTGGTCATGTATGTATCCGGATCGTTATCATCTGATACCACTAGTCAAATGCAAGACGCTGTGGATGAAATAACTGTAAAAGCAGGAAAATTAGGTTTCAAATTCTCAACAACTAAAACCCAAGCTGTACATTTTTGTAGGCTAAGAACCACACACGATCACCCTAAATTAACTTTGAATGGAATTAATATAGAGGTACAACCAAGTGTAAAATTTTTAGGATTGTACTTTGATTCAAAACTGTACTGGAAAGATCACATCACTACGTTACTTACCTCATGTAGGAAAACCCTGAATGTTCTAAGATGTGTGTAAATTATTACGTGGGGAGCAGTTGAGAAGGTTCTGTTGCAATTATATAACACTCTGATATTATCAAGGATAGATTTTGGAAGCGCTGTATAGTCAGGAGCTAGGAAAACAAGGCTCCTTAAGTTAAATACTATTCAAGGTCAAGCGCTTAGAATGTGCCTAGGAGCATTTTGTACCAGCAGAGTAGATTATCTGTGTGCGGAAGGTGGTATTTTGCCCTTAAAGTATAGGTTTAAAAAGAATTTGATCAACTATACCTTGAAAATAAATACACAAACAAACCACCCAAATGACTGTACATTGTTTAACAATAACACCTGCGCTTTGTACAGCAAAATGCCTACAATAAGTCGGCCAGCTGCAGTTCGTGTAGTAAAAATAGCTGAAGAACTAAATATACAATTTCCACTGAAATTATATAGTTCAGAGTACCGTGAAATACCACTTTGGTTAATAGATACATGCAGTGCTTTCTGGGTTAACCGTCATGCTTTCAGCTAGCGACTTAATCCAGCAACCTCCATTTACACCACAGAGATGTATGCAATTTCCCAAGCACTAGAATATTGTTAGCACTTCCAACGCTCAATCCTTTTTAGTTTGCACGGACTCATTCAGTTCTCTTAAATGCCTGAAAAATGGATTTTCATTTGATCCTATCATTCAAACTATACTAGCCAAACTTCATAAGCTAAACATCGCCAAGAAATGTGTATGCTTTGCCTGGTGCCCTGGACACGTTGTGATATGCGGTAATGAGATGGCGGATAGGGAGGCAAAATCCGTAGCAAAAAACGAAACAACAAATGAAGAGAGGATTAGACTAGAGGACATAAAGTTAGAGATAAAGAACAAAATTGCATCATGCTGAAGAAGAGAATGGTTGAACTCAAATACTAGTTTAAGCAAGATCAAGAGTAAAGTAAATATATGGGAAATACCAAGTAAAATAACAAGGGGGAGAGTGTGGTGCTTAGAAGGGTACGTTTGGGACATTCAAACCTCTCATCTTTGTACCTAGTATTAGGAGAAGAACGCCCAACATGTAACATTTGCAACGAAGACCTGACACTACATCATGTTATTTACAAACGTGCAGCATACACGGAACATAGAGAAAGGTGTCATATACCAAGCTCCAGTACAGAAGTGAAATTGGAAGATAAAAGCTTCATTGCAAACCTAATAAATTATTTAAAAGTAACAGAATGAAGATTTAAATAATGTAATGAGATTATGCAGGCTAATAACCAAGCAGTTGGTGCCTTAATACAAAAAAAAAATAATAATAATAATAATAATAATATTATAAGTATGGAATGTTTACTTTCAGTTGTATCGGTATAACGTTAAGAGAAAATTCCCATTATATTTTAAGCCAATATATGTCGTGTTGAATTAACACTTCATCAGGGCAAATAGAACAATATTTATAAGTACGTTATTAAATAAACTAAAATAACTAACAATATTTAAGGGTATGGAACCAATAAATAGAAGCTAATACTAAAATTGTTCTTGTCAATAATAATAACAGAACTGTTGTATCTACTAATACAGTAATACTATCTAACACTCAAACCTTATTAAATTACAAAAAACTTCCATACATCCAAGGACTTTCATATATTATTAAAAAGAAATTAAAACATCTTCCGACAAAAATATCCAAATTTAACTTGTTTACTGTACAACAACTTTTTACTAATATAAAAAGTAAAATTTCTAGAACTGAAAAATCAAACATTGTGTACTGTATACCATGTAAGAACTGCAATCTTCAATATATAGGCGAAACTTCACAAAAACTATGCAAAAGATTGTATCAACATAAATATGATTGCAGAATAAAGCCAGATTCGTCAGCACTTACCACACATTGTAACACAAGCAACCACAATATGGACTTCTCAGAAGTTAAAATTATAGCTAATGAAAGAAATGATGAAAGAAGAAAGTTTTTAGAAATGTGCCATATAAAAACAAACAATCAAGCAATGAATTTTAGAAGTGATGTTAATAATCTTAGCAGTATTTACATTTCTCTTTTAAAATTCTTTAAATAAGTTTATTTAGTAGTATTTAGTTTATACAATTATGACCATTAATTCTTAAGTTTAACTTTTAAATTCAAATTATAGTTTTATTGATAAATATTTGGATTATAAGCTTATTATTAAATCTAGTTAGTTTTATTGTAATTCAGTCATATTGACAAGAACAATTTTAGTATTAGCTTCTATTTATTGGTTCCATACCCTTAAATATTGTTAGTTATTTTAGTTTATTTAATAACGTACTTATAAATATTGTTCTAGTTGCCCTGATGAAGTGTTAATTCAACACGAAATATATTGGCTTAAAATATAATGGGAATTTTCTCTTAACGTTATACCGATACAACTGAAAGTAAACATTCCATACTTATAATATTCATAAATTCGGTTGAAGAAAAATAATAATAATAATAATAATAATAATAATAATAATAATAATAATAATAATAATAGTAATAATTGAAATTGAAATTTAACTTGATTTATTGAACAAAAATATTCATTTTTAGGTCCAACCAAGTCTGCAAGACTTAAAGATTGGTACCTGTCGTTTACATATTAACTTAAATAAGATATAATTTTGTTACTTATAAAAAATATTACTTGCGCCCTTAATTACATAATATCCTTTTTAACATAAATTTAAAATAAATACAGAAAATAAATGAACAAGTTAATATAAGGCGACATTCTGTTTGATTGAAAATTGAAGTGAAGCTTACATTTTACATTTACCATATTGAAAAAATACATTAAACAAACATGATATAATACGCAAAGAAAAACAAAAACAAGATTTTATATTAATATTAATATAAAAATACATAAAAGAACATTTTACCCTGTATCGGTTTTTGCAAATCTCTAATATTTTATTGAAGTTAAATTTTTAGTCTGTATTTCGTGCGGATTACTATCTATATTTTTTTGCACGATTGAGCTTTTTTATTTATTTACCATATCTGTTTCCAAGACAGTAGGAAATATTTACTGGTTGCGAAGCCCAACTCATCGGTAAGTATTTTACTTACCGACGTTTTTTACTTACCAACGTAAAATTATATATACTACCTACACATCACAACAATAAGAACAAAAAAATTGGACATTTCTATTTAAAACGTCACTCTTGACTTTTCGTTTATTTAGTAGAAATTAAATAATTTCAATTGTGGTAAATTTAATACAATCGTGCAAAAACAGTATGAGCATCACGAACATTAAGGGTTGTACCGGTCTCCGGCGAAGTTGAAGGCTTGGCTGCCGTCGACCAGTAAACGTCCCTTATTGTTCTTGATACTCAACATATTATTAATTCTGAAGTTAATTTTTTTTGTTTTTTTTTTGAGGTTGTTTGCACACAAATATTAATTGGAGTGTAGTGTTTGATGGAAAATTAATCATACATTTCAAAGTTAATCGTATTTTCCTCAATTAGTTTAAATGTTATTTACAACTTTAAATAAATTGCTAATCAATTTCAAGATTTGTTTTTCTTAATTTCATTTTCATTTTCATAATAATAATAATAGTAATAATAAAATATAGAAGTGGCCGAGGGCTCAGTTAATAAGTCCGCTAAAAGTTTGGAGAAGGAGGTAATACCCTGGCTCCTGGTTTTTAAAAGGAAGATTGGACTGAATTTTGAAAGGGTCAGTCCTTTTCTTATACAGAAAGTATTGTACGGTTTGTTTGGAAATTTAGAGATGGTTAAAAACACTAGAGATGGCTTAGTAATTCAAACAGTTTCAAGTGCACAGAGTAAGAAAGCACTAGGATGTAAAAGATTGGATGTATTTGAAGTAGATGTAGTTCCACATAAAACAATGAATAGTTGTAGGGGAGTGGTGTTTTGCCATGACCTCTTAAATTGTACAATTGACGATATAAGTAGCGAGTTGAGCAGTCAAGGTGTTATTGGAGTACGACGACTAAAATCTAAGAGTAACGGAGAATATCAGGAAACTACATGCCATGTATTGACGTTTAACACACCCACATTGCCCAAGACGACCAAAGTCGCATTTTATTCCTAAAACCTTTGATTGTACATTCCGCCTCCTGTTACATGTTTTAAATGCCATAAAATAGGACACTTCTCAGTAAATTGTAAATCTGAAGAACAGATGTGTACCTGTGGAAAACCTCTACACATTGGCAACACGTGTGAAAAACCACTAGTCTGTATCAATTGCGGTGGGACTCATACTGCTGCAGCATCAAATTGCCCGGCTCTCAAGCAAGAAAGGGCTATTCAAGAAATAAGGGTTAAGGAAAACATCACACATGGTGAAGCCAAAAAAAGGGTTTTAATTATTACGCCAACTGCAGGAGTAAGCTATGCAAAAGTAACAGAATCGCTGAAACCAACCGTACCAGATTCAAAAATTGATATACATGGTTTAGCAAAAGAACTTCTACCAATGATTGTTGGTGGTATGAAACCTTTACTAGGAAAACCTGATGAAAATGAAGTAAGCGGTACTTTATTAATGCCCCCGCCTTCTCCACAAGCTATGTCTGCCAATGTGGAGAAAAGGAAACAGGATTCCATCGAAAACTGTTCTTTATCCGAAAACGACTCTTCGAGTGCAGTCAAATAGAAACAACGCCCAAAAGGAAAGGAAGGGATAGGTCTAGAAAAGTATCCTTGTCTATCACTGACGACGAGAACTTTTACTAACCTACTGTACCTCGATCTGTGATATTTTATTTATTTATCTTCTTTGTAATTAGGTTTTTACAATTGAAAAACCAGAATAATTAAACTGTGATATACGTGTTTGTTAATCTAAAGTAAAGTAACTATCGTCTTATATAAATATCATTTTATTATCAAATTACTTTATTTTATCTGTACAGAGAAATATTCTGCCTTTATTTATTTATACATCTATAAAATGTATATACTGATCTGCAAGGTATTTCTTCTTGGAGGTAACCTATATACATAAGCGTAAAATGGATTATCACAATAATATCATACAATTGAATTGTAACGGATGTAGCACGCACTATGCAGAATTGAAAACACTTATTGTTGAGAAGATGTAATAAAAAAATAATAATTGGGTGTCGAGTTGTTATTAATAATTTCACCCATAATACTACATATACACCTAATAATAAATAGAACATTTTGTGCCTTCAGCCCAGTCGGCCATTAAACGGGCCATGTTCTTAAATTTTGATTTGCTTTAATTAGAAAATGTGTGGGTGTGTGTGTGCGTGCGTGCGTGCGTGAGTGCGTGCGTGCGTGCGTGCGTGCGTGTGTGCGTGCGTGCGTGAGTGCGTGCGTGTGCGTGTGCGTGTGCGTGCGGTGTGCGTGTGGTGTGCGCTTTACAAAAGATGCAACTGTGCGTACCAGTAAATACGTATTAAAATACGGTCTCGTGCGCGTTAGACTTATGTTCGCTATGGAAAAACGAGTACTTCAACCAGTAAATGTACGTAAATGTAAAATACAATCGGACGCGAAGGTTATATTTATGGAAAATCAGTAAACCGTAAATGTAATAAATGTAAAATCTGGAAACAATGTTAGTAAATCTGAGTTAACTTAAAAATACCTTATAAACTAATGATTAGAAATTAACTACCTGTAGTACTTTTAAATTTTGCTTTCCAATTTGGTTGATCTTGAAATGATAGCAGGGTTTTGTTATTCATTGATCCCAAATAAGCAAATTGCTTTAAATACAGCTGAACATGGTTAATTTAAACAGGTTAATGTACCATCTATTTATAATTTTCTGTATAGCAACAACTTTTACTGCGTGATCCTCGTTAAATTCAAACGTATTAGTACAATGAAATTACGTAAAACGAAAATTTAACGTTATCAAAAAGAAAAATAGAAGTAAAAATATAAGTAAAATAAAAGTGTCCAAAAAAGGGTAAATATATCAACAATGAAATTAGGTTTAATTAGCTCTTACCGTAAAATATACGACCCTTTTGATAAAAATATTCAAGAGCAAATATGGACGCTTTTTGCTTTCATTATCGTACACAACGACCTCCAAGAACTCAATGTGTAAAACGAAATGCGCGTACAACTTCACTTTAAAATATCTAAACGCATACTTTTCATCCACTAAGGTATGCAATTCACATGACACAAAAATGAACGAAGTTGCCTAAATTATTGTAAATTTCAACTCAACTCAAAAGGTTTGTTACAAAGAATCCCATATGTATATGTATATATCCGACAAGTTCAAAATCCGAGGATTTAACAGTATAAGAAAGGATGAGGCACATCAAGAACGTGGGAAAGGGGGAGTTGCTATATTTTTAAAGAAATGCATTCCATATGAAAGGATACAACTTCAAGCAAACCTACAAGCAGTGGCAATTAAATTAAGCTATCCGATAAAATTTATACTATGTAATATATACTGACCGAATCAAAACTGGTCAACTGAAGAATTAAGAAACCTTTTTGAACAACTAGCAGACTCCTATTTGATACTAGGTGACTTTAATTCTCATAATGTCTTATGGGGATCGACAAAAATAGACACTTGTGGTAGAAACAATGAACAACTCGTGGACGAAAAAGACCTAGTGGTCATCAGTACATGATGGACCTGTGTAGACGAACACAATCTGACCGATCATATAGAATTTACGAATCAAATAACCGACTGTGTTATACCTAAACGTTGAAAGATACAGAAAGCAAATTGGAAACTATATAAAACACTTACTGAGCAGATGACGCTTGAAGAGATAGAAACTGAAGGAACGCTAAATAACTTCTGCGAAGAAATCTTGGACGCCGCACATCAAAATATACCACAAACGAAAAGACAAGTGATTGATAAGTCCCTTCGTGGAACTATGAGGTGGCTAAAGCAATTGCCGAGAAGAAACGTAATTTTAACAGGTTTAAAAGATCACCACCCTAGAAAATATGCTGAATTTTAAAAAATTAAAAGCAAAGAATAGAACAGTTGGCGTAACTATACTACCAGCATTACCTCCCAAGCAAATACGAGAGAAATGTAGATAAAAATTAGATCAATTTTGGGTAAGCGTTTTTCGGAAACGTCTCCTATCTTAAGGGTAAACGGAAACGATATCATTGAACCTGCAGATATTGGAGAATGCTTAGCGTCACATTTTGAAGATGTAACATCCTCAGAAAATTACACTCCCAAGTTCAGATTAATCAAAACCACCAGCGACGTATTCCTAGATTTTGATTCAGGGTGCACGCTTCACTACAATAAACACTTCTCGCTAGGCGAACTAAAGGAAGTATTGAGTCACATTAAAAATACTATATTCACAATATCTATATTTACGATGCTCTCAACATTTTAAGCCTTCTTTTACGCAAGAACATTTTCTGCTATTACAGTTTTTATCAGCACAATAAATAAGCTTTCTCGTACAACATCTGGTACTGATCTGACAAAACAAGACTGCAACATTCACTTTTAATCACCCATCCAGAACATTCCATATTATGTTGGCCTGACTATTGTATCAAATCTTTAGTTGACGAATACATCTAAAATCAAACAGTTGCTGTGTTGTCCAAGAAATTCATTATAGTAAACAAAGTGATATTTAATCGTACTTTTATTTATATTTCATAGTTTAGCTGCTGTAGAAATTTTTTAGCACAGGTACTCACATTAAAAAGTTTTGATAAAAAGCTGCATCTCTTGGTGGAAGCTCAGGTGCTTGGTTTATTAGAAGTCGTAGCTAGTTTTAAACGCAAATCACGAAGAGTCCGTACAGTAGGGTTTTTGTTTTTATACAATAGAGGAATATATTGAGTAGCTACTTCTGAAGCCTTATCTTCTGGTAATGTAGGTAATATTAACAAATTTTCTAGGACAGCAATATTTCTTTTTAGACCGTCAAATGTAGATCTTTTCCCTAGTATTAATAAGTAGTACATCGGTATCTACAGATTTTACTAATATTTGTTGATTAGCTTTGGATTCGTGTAATAAATGTAAAATAATGGGGGTGTCTGCTTGTTCTTGATTGCTGTAAACATTGTTTAAAGTTTGTAGAGGCTCATTTTTAGAATATAATACAACTCTTTACGAATTTTCGAAACCGCCCGCAAGGATTAATACTTCGTCATCTTTCAACAAATATGTACTGTATTGAGCAATGTATTGTGTGAGAAATATAAAGAGCGTTTTTTTGTTTTTAGAGGACTTCAGAAAAGTACGAAATTTATACACATTTCTAGCGCCATTAACAACAAATTGGAAATATTATCATCACCACGTTTAAACCTATCAGTATGTTTAATTGAATGTTTTTTGTACGTACCAAACACAAGATAACATGATTGCACGAGTTCAAACGGCTCAGCACAATTTCGACAGGGGCGAAGTGTAACAATTTCGAAAACTAAGGCTCGGATTAACAAATTTTTTCTGATGTTTTGGATTCATGTGTCTCACTGCAAGTATACAAAAATTTTTAATAATAAAAAAGTTTGCCGCATGCTGAATATTTGCAAATATAAAATGATAAGTTCATGGTTTATCGTTTATTTAAACAAATTAAGCAAAATTTTTTGTAAACAATTTTTCAACTGATGCGGGCGCTCATCTCTGTACAATAATTAAAAAAAAATGATGCCAATCCGTCGAGTGGATTTCGAGATATGAGAGTGTAAAGTTAAAGGATTCATGTATTTTAAATATTCCATCATCCTTTTTTTCTAAAACAGTCCCTAAACGTTCAATAAATATTTCCCTAATACTGTTATTATCCCTTTCCGGATGTTTGTTTACGGAATACTCAAAGTTGGCAATAGATTTTAATGTATTTTGTTTAATATTATTTATTAAAGGACATTTGGTATTTCTATGTTACTGTAATTTTTGGTCCAATTATTATTAACTTGAAATTAAAATGAATATTCTTCCTTTAATTTACAAATTTTTCTAGATGCATTTGTTGTATTTTATTGTATTAGTAAAATGGTTTTTTTTTTATCATTTTTAAAGTCCATGTATAGGTCTACAGGAATTTCTGTTTCTAGCTTATCCACATTAAAACTAATAACATTTTCTACCTTTTTTATTGATTTAACTGTGTGTGAAATTGAAATGTTAAGTATTCCCATATAATATTATAACTGGATTTTCTTAAGGACCGGTTTATTTTTTATTTGAGAGAATATATTTTCCCCAAACTTAATAAAATTGGAAATATACTTTTTGGATTTGCAATGTAATAAAAATGTCTTCCTATTTAATGCTTTAGCCAAGTTTTCAAAGGTGTCAGATTTTGATTTAATTCTTTTATAAATTATTAAACCATAACTTCCAAAATTCTACTATAACATATCATCATATTTAATCATATAACTATCTTAATAACATAAAAGTTTATTTGACGTATATTATTTAATGTATTGAATAATTAATTAGTGCATACATCAATTAATGCAACGTTAATAAATTCAGAACAAGTTTCCATATACATATGTCGACTGCGTTTGCAATCATCTTCAAGTGGGACATTATAAAATTAAGAAAACTACAATCTAATAACATCAAATTAACATAAAACATTTAGGTAGGTAGTTTAATTATCAATTTTCTAAAATGTGATCATAAGTGGATGGCAATTATGATTATAATAATAACGAGCTTTTCTCCCGCAAAATTTTGCAGTTAAAATTAAATTTACAACATTGCAGAAACAAAAACAATAATCTATGTCAGAATAACGTTTCAAACTTCATGTCAGATAAAGATTAATAATGTTAACGTAAATTCCAAAGCTGCCCGCTTCTATAAAAATATCGATAATACAGGTTTAAGCATTTTCAATCATATTTATTTAATTATTACATTTATTTAAAATTCTGGCTCCGTTATTTCCTTCTACGCAAAATTACCTTCATATCAAAAAAAATCATCGAAATCCATCAAACGGTTGTCTCGCAATCTCCGTAAACTAAATCACCTGATCATTTTAATATATAACATAATAATAATTGAGCTGCCTCGGTGTTGGAATAGTACAGTGCTTGCCTTTCATTCGAGCGGCGCGGGTTCAAACCTGACCGAGGTAACCGTTTTTCTAAAACGGAGAAAAACCAAAGAACTCCTTCTTGTCGGATAGTAAGTAAAACTATAGGTCCCGTGGCAATACGACGTTTAACACGTTAAAAATTCCGTACTAAAGGCGGTATGGCAAAAATCTAGTGACGGGTAGTCTAATAGCCATTAGTAGTAGATGTGCATAGAGATGCCTGACATTTCCGGTTCTGTCTAGATCTCGGCCTACGAATAAAAAAAAACTTATAATAATAATTTCATCAATTAATCCCCCACCTATACGTGACTTGTGCTAAATAGGCGACTTACCGCATGATACTGTGGCTACGTTATGTTATTTTCGATGAAGGTGACATACATTTTTTGAGTTACTTTTAGTGTTTTATGCGTATTAGAGAAAGAAGAAGAAAAAGCGAATTCGTATCACACGTTATACAGTGTGATCCAAAGTAGAGGGACCATTCAATAACTTCTTTATTTTACGATATATAAAAAAAAAAGTTAAATTATTTTTTGTTTACGACCATGCGCTACATTTAATAGGGTTATCAAATATTTTTTTCATTTCCGGTTAAACCGGAAACGAACACAACTATTGTTTTTTAAATGACACCCTGTATATTTTTTTAGATCTGACCTGATTCCTCATTATTTTTTCTTTCTGCCAATATAAAATTTTATGGGTATTATATCAGAAAATTTTGTTGTAAATCGCAAAAAAACTGTTTGAAGGAGTACAAGATCACTATTTAAAAAACAAAATAGTTATTGCCATGGAAAATGGAAACAACTGCTTTGTGAAGTTGTTTCAAATTGTTTCACATCTTTCAAAATTAGTTTTTATATGTAATTACTTAAGCTGTAACGGCATTTATAATTACAACGGTAATGTATGAAATTATTAGGCAACTACATAATGAATAATAGTGAAAAGGTCGATTTAATGTTAATATTTGGCGAGTGTAATCGCAACGCACGAAGATCAGTCGCACTCTACGCAGAAAGATTTCCTGGCAGGTATCACCCTCCACATACTTACTTACACAAAATTGAAAACAGAACATTTCCTGGAGTAAAAATCCAAAATAGGGAACCCCAGAGAAATAACCCGATAAATTAAGAACGAGAATTGCAAAGTTTAGCGTATGTTCGACTACATCCACGTTCGTCTATTAGGCATGTAGCTCAGGAAGTAGGAACATCATTTGGATATGTTCAGAGGGCATTAAAAAAACACAAGCTGTGCCCCTATAAACCAAATTTAGTGCAACACCTACGTCCAGCAGACCCCGAACGCCGATTAACATTTATTGCGTGGTTAGTGGAACAACTGGAAGATGACCGAAGCATTTTAGACAGAATTTTGTGGACCGACGAAGCAAAATTCACCAATAATGGTGTTATCAACAACGAAATAATCCTTTCTGGTCGGACGAAAATCCACATTGGACATTAAATACAAACCATCAAACCGTTTGGGGTACTAACGTTTGGTGTGGTTTAATAGGAGACAGATTATTGGGACGCAACTCTCACTGCAAGAAGATTTTTTCATTTTTTAAATACTGAGCTTTTGACCATGTTAGAATATTTTCCACTAGCATTGCGACGAAGTATGTACTTTCAGTTGGACGGAGCGCCAGCTCATACTAGTAACATTGTTAGTGAATATCTAAACGAAACCTTTAATGTGCGTTTAATTGCCACCCATGGACCAGTGGAAATGCCGCCAAGATCGCCTGTTATTACACCTCTGGACTATTTCTTATGGGGCTATCTTAAGACACTGGTCTATGTAGATCCGCCACAAAATGCAGAGGATTTAAAAAACAAAATCCGGTTGGCTTGTATGCAGTTAACACCCGATGTGATACATATCATGAACTTCTAAAGCGACTAGAGACATGTGTTGCACAAAATGGTAGTAATTTTCCTGCATACCATCTTTGTAGTTAAAAAATACGTGCTTATTACTTGTTGAATTTTGTATTTTGTTTATGTATCCGTTTCCAGATTTCTTACTATTCTAATAAATACTAATAATAAAAGCAGTTGTTTCCATTTTCCATGGCAATAGCTATTTTGTTTTTTAAATAGTGGTCTTGTACGCCTTCAAACAGTTTTTTTGCGATTTACAACAAAATTTTCTGATATAATACCCATAAAATTTGATATTTACAGAAAGAAAAAATAATGAGGAATCAGACAGTCTAAAAAAATATACAGTGTGTCATTTAAAAGCAATAGTTGTGTTCAGGCCCCCCGTAACCGGGCGTGCAAAGCGTGCAATGCACGCGGGCGCCACCCCAAAGGGGCACCAAACTGAAGGTTTAGCAAAAAAAAAATTTGTAATCCAGAAAAAAAAATATAAAAAAAAAAATTTTTTAATAATGCGCAGGGTGAATACAAATAGAGAGAGAATTAAAAAGTTCAAATATTTAACTAGTTTGCTGTTTGTCGCCTTTCGGTTCTCAACTGCTCGTTCGAGTTTTCGTTCTCGGAAACTTAGGTCGCTTGACTTGCCGCTTTGAGGTCGGTGTGTTTCCAGTGACCGTTCTACTGCTGCTCGTATTCGCTTCGCTATGGTTGTCGTCGAACTGTGGAATAAAAATAAGTAAATGCGTTTACTTGTCAAGTTTCAAGCAAATACTTAGTGGCCACATTTAGTTTGTTAAGGATTAACAAGTATTAACTTTCGGATTGACGGGTAAAAGCGTTCACTTGTTTTTATTCACCCGACCCAATGTAAGAAATATTTATTTTGGTGCTACGACATATTAAATTTTCATACAGTTTTAACTTAAGGTTTCATTAAACACTTAGAGATGAAATTAATAATTTTATCAATATTTGTATATAATATACATAAATAATATTTTTAAGTTAAACTATTACTTTAAATAAAATCTGGTGCACTAAAAACGGGAAAATAATTATTAGGACACATTATGAGACTTTCTAAAGATTCTAACCTCTTTAAAAATTAACAATTAATTTAAAATGTGGGATGTAGGTTAAAATATTTTTTAGCGAACTTGCGCCTCCACGTTTTTATTTTTAATTGTTAAATGTTCCAGAGGTCAGGATATCTCAGAAATATTTTTACCTATACTTTCTATTTTTTGGTTCTTAGTTTTTCACTTGACTAGAATTACCTCTACTCTACGACTGCAACATTAAATTCAGGATAAAAAGACCTTTAAAACGAGGTATCACTTGATCTCCTAATTTAAAATTCTTAAGGGCAGCTCTCACCCTCGCTCAGGGGTTGATACTGTGGGGTTAAACATAAAATATGATAATATAATATTTTCACGGAAACCTAAAATATGTGCGGAAAGTTTTGTAAGAATCAGTTGAGTAGAAGTAGTTCAAAAAGCTATTGCAAGATTAAAAACAAACAATAAACAACTATACAGGTCGAGAGATATTAAATAAAATCGTTTATTAACAATTAAACCCTTATTTTAAATTTTTGTTAATATTTAACATTTTTTTTTGTAAATAAAGAATTGCATTTTTTTAAACCAAATCCGAATATTATGCAGTATTCGTAAATCGCCAAGAAAACTTGTCCAGACTTGCATCTTTCCAGTACGGACTCGAAAGGTTCACGGGGTATAAATTAAAACAACGAAAGGCGTTAGCTAATCAGTTCTTGATATTCACACAAGAAAACTGAAGATAAATTACAAATTAGATGTGTTTTAAAGTGGTAGAAAGAAAATATTCGATTCGATCAAGTGTTTTATATTTTTTGTTGTGTTTGGTGTGGAAATTAAATTAAGGGTGAAATGGTAAGTATTATATTATATCATTACAAAAAATAATATAAATAATTGAACATATTCTAATAAAGTAATAAAATCCAAAATTAGTTTTTTTAAGGCATATCAAAGCTTATTTTAAAAATTTTGTCAATGTAAATAGTCACCCTTTATATTATTATACAATAGTTACATAGTTAGATTCTACGTAAAACTCGAGGATAATCTCTTAAGGTTTAATGGCTTTTGAGATATTTTAATTTTCATTATTTCAAATAATATAGCTTTTAACTATTAAAATTTAAATCAAGTATTATACAAATTTTGTTATGCCAAATCATTGCGTATAAAACTTTAAATTGAATAATACATGTCTTGTTTATAGGAAAAAAATGCAAATGTAATTTCTGAAATAAAAATTAAAATTTCTTAAAAACCATTTAAAATAGGTATAGGATATTAAATATACAAAAATCTAGGTAATTAGACTTTTACGTGTTACCTTAATAGGTAATAATATACAGGGTGTTTCATTCAAATTACCGAAGTTAACATCTCTTACCGGTATAGCCGGTAGTGCCAAAACTGTCAAAATATTTTATTCGTCTATCATCCAACGATCTCACCTCGTTTCTTTTTAAATGTTTTCTGAGCCTAATACATCTTAATACATTTTATATTGATCTAGCATATTAGCTTATATTAGCTTCACTTGCTTAATTCTAGGAACCACAGAAGAGAAAACGACCTTCTGGCACAAAATTTCGGGAGCAAAAAAAAGTTAGAGCCCAAGAAAGGAAGAAGATGGCTGGCAAAATGAAAGATTTCTTGGCGAAAACTCCAGTTTCCAATGCAGAAACAGAAGCTTTAGAGAGTCAATGTTCTGAAGCGGTCGCTGCTTCACCTGTTCCTGCACTTGAACCATCTACGGGTACATCAACTCTCAGTGAAAACGTCTCGGTCGAACCCACCGGCTCAACATTAGAGGCTACAAGTGAAGTCGAAACCGAAGCCTTAACTGAAATGGGCCCTGAGATGACAAGTACCATTCTTCTATCAGAGGATCCTGGTCTGTGTCCTAGAACCATTAACAACGAGGAAGTCAGAAGGTTGGTTGAGCGAGGACCTCCTTTGATAGGACGCAATTATCAATTTCCTACAAATCAAGACAAAAGAAAATTTTCAAGTACGTACTTTGTCAGAAAACTGGAGAATGGTGAAACAACAGAGAGAATTTGGCTTATTTAGTTTTTCAAAAAACTCTATATTTTGCTTTTGTTGTAAGGTTTTCGGTAAAACTATCAATACTTTTTCTGATTCAAATGGTTTTTCTGATTGGCAACACTTATCGTTGGCTATACAAAGACATGAAACATCAATTGTACATAATGTTCATATGAATACATGGATGAGTTTGAAAATAATGTTAAAATTATCTACTACTGTAAACTATCATCATTTACGGGTTTTAGAAACCGAAAAAAAATATTGGCATGATGTTCTGGAAAGAATTGTTGCAGTCGTAAAATTTTTATCCCGACAATGTCTAGTATTTCAGGGTTCTTCTAAAATACTTTTTCAACATGATAACGGAAATTTTCTTAAGGCCGTCGAGATAATTTTCTCATTTGACCCTGTGATGAGAGAACATCTTAGTAGAGTGCAAAACTCCCAGGAAAATTCTTTTAAAAAAACTCATTATTTAGACTATCAAATTCAAAACCAAATTGTAGAATTAATGTCTTCTAAAGTAAAAAATAATATTTTAAATATGGTACGCAGTTCCAAATATTATTCAATAATTATAGACTGTACGCCAGATACAAGTCACACAGAACAAATAAGCCTTGTTTTGCGTTATGTGGTGTTAAATCATGATTGTAAAAAAGTTCAAATACAAGAGAGTTTTTTAGCTTTTAGCCCAATATTCGATTCTACAGGAGAAGGACTATTTAATTTTGTAGTTGAACTTTTACGAAATTCAAATTTAGATATTAAAGACATGAGAGGTCAAGGGTATGATAACGGTGCCAATATGCGTGGAAAGCATATTGGCTTACAAAAACGTATACTGGACGCTAATCCTCGAGCTTTTTTTGTGCCATGCACTGTACATAGCTTAAATTTAGCAGTAAATGATGCTGCTAAAGTATCAAATGAAACAGTAAACTTTTTTAATATAGTACAAGAACTCTACGTTTTTTTCTCTTCGTCCACAAAAAGATGGCATATTATTAAAAAAAATGTTCCTGAATTAAATCTAAAACCCCTAAGTGATTAAAATTTCATTTAATTAAAATTTGTGAGAGTCTTCTAGTAAAAGCGGATAACGGTACTTTTAACATAGAAAGTAGGCATAAAGCAAGTTCTTTACTATTAAATATCCAATCATTTAAATTTATTTGTAATGTAATTATTTGGTATGATGTTTTATTTCAGATTAATATTGTAAGCAAAATGATGCAAAGTGTAACAATTGACATTAAAGTATGTAAAAACTATTTAAAGAATTTAGTCGATCATTTCAAAAATTATAGAAATGATCATTTCTTTGAGGAAATAATTGCTCAAGCGGCAAAATTAGCCGCCGATCTTGTGATAGAGCAAGATTTTCCCGCAATCAATACTACTAGACGAAAATATAAACCAAACATCTCAAAACGCCAAAACCGCGTTTAAAGTTAATTTTTTTTTAAGAATCAATATCAAGTACTAAATTCTTTAAATAGTAGATATAATATGATCTCTAATTATGACAATGTTTTTGATTTTTTTAGTAATATTTTACAGTATGTGACGATGATCTCCTAAAGAACTGCCAATCTCTACAACAGAAGCTTACTGATGCGGTAAAGATGGAGGCTGATATTCAGGCAGATGTTTTGTTTCATGAGATTAAAGCTTTAAAGTTATTTTCAATTCCTCATTCTTCAAATCCTCTGGATATATTGCAATATACAGGGTGAAGCGAATTTAATTTGCGTATACAGAGATATCGAAAAAAATAGAGATATCGTTAAATGCAAATAAGTTTCGTAATTTGTTGGGTAGTACATGAGTATAAAAGTTTGGTTTTCCGGCTAGTTCGGAGATATTCGACAAAATCCGAAAATGCTCATTTTCGTTTTGTAAGACTAGCGTTGTTATTATAACAGATATCAAAAATTACTCTAAACTTTTTTAAATAAAATTTACTACAACTTGCATACCAAAATTTCAATACGACGTTTTGTCTTTTCAGGACCACCCTCAACAATATTTTTTAAATACGGACCTGGATTTTTACTACAATTTTTGTAAGGTTCTTATAGCTTAATACAATGATATAAAATTCTTGACTATTCTACTACGTTTCGTCTGTGAAAATCATCATCTTTATGGTTTCTTACTGAAATGAATTAAATTTTTTACTACATTTCTTTGTAGGTTTTGTATAATCTTAATACACTGCTACGGCATTCCTAACCATACACATTTCATCTATAAGCCTTTTGTAATAGTCTTTAAATCAGTATTTATAAAAAAATAATGATAATCACAAAATTTAACAGTTCAGAACTTCGCCAACGAATACGAGATGCATTTCAAAAAATTACACCCGAAATGGTGGATGCAGCGACATCAAACCTGTCAAGGAGGATTGAACTATGCATCCAACAGAATGGATTTCATTTTGAGCAACTTTCATAGCTGGTTTTTAAAAATACTCTAATTTTATTTGCTACTGTTAGGTCAGTCTTAAATTATCACATTTGGTCATTATCATTAGATGTAAAAATAAACTGTTAAATTTTGTGATTATCATTATTTTTTTTATAAATACTGATTTAAAGACTATTACAAAAGGGTTATAGATGATGATCATAGATGAAATGTGTATGGTTAGGAATGCCATAGCAGTGTATTAAGATTATACAAAACCTACAAAGAAATGTAGTAAAAAGTTTAATTCATTTCAGTAAGAAACCATAAAGATGATGATTTTTCACAGACGAAACGTAGTAGAATAGTCAAGAATTTTATATCATTGTATTAAGCTATAATAACCTTACAAAAAATTGTGGTAAAAAATCCAGGTCCGTATTTAAAAAAATATTGTTGAGGGTGGTCCTGAAAAGACAAAACGTCGTATTGAAATTTTTGGTATGGCAAGTTGTAGTAAATTTTATTTAAAAAAAAAAGTTTAGAGTAATTTTTTTGATATCTGTTATAATAACAACGCTAGTCTTACAAAACGAAAATGAGCATTTTCGGATTTTGTCGAATATCTCCGGAACTAGTCGGAAAAAACCAAACTTCTTTATACTAATGTACTACCCAACAAATTACGAAACTTATTTCTCATTTAACCGATACTCTATCTATTACGGTTTTCGATATCTCTGTATACGCAAATTAAATTCGGTTCACCCTGTATATTTGAACACAATTTAACCTCATCTCTGCCAAATGTTACAATTTCCTTAAGAATACTCTTAACTTTACCAGTATCTGTGGCTTCTGGAGGGAGGTCATTTTCAAAATTAAAATTAATAAAAAAAATTCTTCGATCAACTATGCGTCAAGAGAGACTATCTGGGCTAGGAATATTAGCTATAGAGCAGGAGATGGTTGACAAAATCGATTTTGATGAAGTAATAAAAGAATTTGCTGCCGTTCAATCAAAAAAACACCTATTTAACCTAATAAAAGTTGTAGTTTTAAGTGATGGATTAAAGATGTTTTTTTTTTGTTATTAATTAATAATTCATTAATTATTATTTCCAATAAAAATTAAATTAAAAAAAATTTCTGTTGTTTTATTATACAATAAAAGAAATATTTTTTTTTATAACTGGATTTCGTACATTAATAAAGGGCGCCAAAATAACGTCCCGCACGCGGGCACCGCTCAGCCTTGCGGGGGCCCTGGATGTGTTCGTTTAACCGGAAATGAAAAAAAAATATTTGATAGCCCTATTAAATGTAGCACATGGCCGTAAAATAAAGAAGTTATTGAATGGTCCCTCTACTTTGGATCACACTGTATATCAAACAAATAATAGTATATTAAGAAACGAGTTTCATAAAAGACGCTTTTATCGCACGCGTCGAAGTTTAGAAAGCGAGCCGCGCAACGGCGAGTTTTCTAAACGACGAGTGCGATAAAGCGTCGTATAAAACGTGTTTCTTATACTATTTTTTCTATTTTGCACGAAAATGTGATAATTATTGCATTTTAATTATCAAATATCAACATTACAAAGTTGTCAGTTTTGTTACGTTTACGTTTACGTTGGTAGAACTGGTAATTTGAAATTCTCGATCCAAAATTTCAAGTTTTTATTTGTATTTAACAGCTAGAGTGTTAGGTTATGTTAAGTGTTTACATCGACATTTATGAAACTTTGACAATGCTACCAATCCGATAACGATACAATTTGCGTATCGTAATGAACCACATTTCGATATGCAAATGACGTCACTCGCGTATCGTAATAAAAGCATCATGAACGCAAAATAGAAAAAATAACTTTCACATGTATCAACCTTAAATAAATGCGATTAGTAATTTTGTTTGCAATTGTGATCTTTTACATTTTGACGAAACCAAGCCTTACCACATCGATCATATATTTAATTTCTTATAAAGATCTATTTATAAAATTTTTTTATTACAGTTACGGTCTTTTTATTGCAGCTCTAGATCTTTCTCGTTCATTGTTTCGCCATTCGTAAACAAAACCCGTCAATTGCAACACGTAGACAACATAAAAAATGAATTGTGTAACATTGAAAAAAAGAACGTTCAAATCAATCATGCTGATTAGTTACTGCAAAGATATGAATTTACTGAATAATCATTCTCACATTTTAAAAATCAATCGAAAAGTCCTTCATGAACAAATTTGCTAGTGAAAAAATACGTGGACATTGAAGATTTTGCATTGCAAAATAATTATTTGTTTTTTCTTACGTATAAACATTAAAAAAATTATAATATTTGCAATAATCAATGATTACGGAGGTACTAAGTGTGTATTGAATGTTAATGGTACCAATGGCAGAAAAATTTGAATTTAAAAAAAAATTGTGCGAAAGAACCTATTGGGTAACTAAAAATTTTTAAAATGTAAAATCAACAGTTTTGTACTTTTTCGTTTTACTCATATTTCTGAATTCAGGTGTATTTAAAGTTGCAGTAGGTACTGTACAACTTTATTATGTAACTAAATTTAAACGAAAAGGTCAAATAATAAGTTTTCAATTTCACTGCAATCTAAACAGTGTAATTTTTTCTAGATTTATTTCCGTTTTCAAAACATAATTTACATACATTTATGAACGTATTTACTTTATGTTTAAATTAGGCTGTAGATAAATAAAATATGATTACACAGCGTAGCTGTTCTGTTTTTAGGTCAAAACGGTGCTTATTACAAGTTTTGAACTTTTCACATTTGACCTTTAAAAGCTTATCCTGGATTTTGCTTCCTGTCAATATTAAGTAACGATCGTAATTAAAAATTTATAATTTTCAATTTATATGGAAATGGGAGAATTGAGCTTTGGAATATATCTATATCATTCCATTATAAACTTTAAATTAAAACACATTAAAACTTTATAAAAATGCGCTCATTTAAACATTACTAATTCGTAAATAATCAAACATGACAATGCTAATTCTATTTATGGCAACTTAAAAATTTTAAAACGATAAATTTGGATGGCTGCACAAAACTTTAATATCAATTTTAGATAACTGGGTGGGATTTTGCCTGCATAGTGCGCACAGAAGCTATATCGACCAGGCGAGCCCTGACCTTGGCACAGACTTGAATGCAGGTCAAAGTTGGGGTGGAACTACCCTTTTTCCACAATAACACCCTTACGTGCTTCTCTAGATCACCCGGGCAAACCGTACTCTAAATTTCGGAACATCCCCACTCCAGATCGACGCCTACGCATTCAAACGCTTCCAATGACAAAAATGGGTTCATGTTGAGACATTATAATTTATGTTATGTTAAATGCAATCTTGCTTCCATACCAAATCATATTTAAATAAAACTGTATGATGGAACTATAAAAAAATAATGAATATACAAATGAACGTTGTAATATCTATTTTTATGACCGTACTAGTTAATTCACTGTTATTGGAGCGAATCTTTTGATATCAGCCAAGAATTACATGTTTTACTAAAACCATTGTTGTATACCTTATATAGGTATGCTAAAACCTAAAAGTTATTCAATATAACAATCCTTAATGAAACCATAATGAAGAGTCAAGCTATTATGGTAAAAGAATAAATTAAAATGTAGAAACACAATTTCTATCTTATTATTTTAAATACATTCAATAACTATTCTGAAATAAAGTAACATAGAAGATATTGGGAAAATTGCCAGAAATCATTAATGCTTTCGAAAATTACCGAAATGAAAAGACTGAAGGCGAATTTAAATGTCACAAGTGTGGCAAAAAATTTCAGTGAAACGATTCTTGTTCTACTTTGATCAGAAGAGAGCGTTTAAGTGGATAATATTCGAAGTTGGAAAGCCACGATAAATTTACGGACGATAGAGGAATTATACAGGTTCTCTCTTAAATGGCTGCACAATACACAAGTTTTACCTTCCAACCGACATATGGCGGAGAGGGGTAGTTTATTAAGGTCCACTTTTCGTTTTTATCAAATATTTCAGAAACAGCGGCATACTTCATAGATATAAAATTACCTGGATGCAGAGCTTAAACATATCGATTAATTATGATCTATGCAATTTTTTGATACGACACGTAATTTAGCGGTAAATAATACCTAAAGTAGAATTTAAGTCTTAGTTCACTTTTTTTCAATCTGAATAAAGAATAATGTGAATTTCTTCCACAACCTAACTAGTACCAATCGAAATGAAAACAAGCTTAAGTATAAAATTGTAAGTACGTAGGTATTTTTGTTCATACATACATACATCCACACAGCCACACACAGGCACGCACACACCACACACACACACCACACACACTCACACACACCTCATATACACACGCCCATACACACACACACACACACACACACACACACACACACACACACACACACACACACACACCACACACCCACAGCACACACACACACACACACACACACACACACACACACACACACACACACACACACACACACACACACACACACACACACACACACACACACACACACACACACACACACACACACACACACAAACACACACACACACACACACACACACACACACACACACACACACACACACACACACACACACACACACACACACACACACACACACACACACACACACACACACACACTCAAAAGTTGTAAAATGAGCTAATACATCGATTTACCGAGAGTATATTGCATAACCCTCCATATAAAATTATAATTAAAATTATCTCATTTCTTTAGCACGTAAATGTCTGTTAACCTCTGTCTGACACGAAGTTTTAAACGTCTGTTTGACGTAGATTATTGTTTTTGTGTTTACAATATTGCCTATTTTCTTAATGAACTTATTATAAAAGAGGATGCATGATTATCCTAAAAAAATTTTATTAAAATTATTTAATTTATTTTAATTTCAATTTTATACGTTGGAATGTCGTGTGATGTTCCACACCAAATATTTATAGATCAGAACACGATTCAACCCAACCTACAACTATACATACTTATATTAATAAATTGTATGTACTTACATTTGGAATTTTTTTAACCTTGCATTTTAATTGTAATTATATGAACTAAGCATAAAGGCACAGTGATGTCAAAAATTATTTTTTAACGATATAACGGATGCAGAATCTTAAGTTACATCTATTATCGTATATTTCTCGGAAATATGTAATAAATAAATTGTTCAAAAGCAAGCATTAAGTTACCTTGTGACGTCACTTTTGATACACCGAGCATTGCCGTGAATAGCCAACAGTACAATTGAGATTCAAATGCACGCAGTTTAGTGTTAAGGTTAAATTAGGTACACGTATTTTACGTTAATTAGTACAGAAAAATCTGCACATAACTAAGGTAGTATTTTCTTCTTATATTTTTGATCAAGAAAGTGTATTACTTGTACTACAATAACAATTTAGGAGCAATTAAGAAGGTTTTCTGCTGCGTGTTCAGTTGTAGGAGTAGTTCTAATAGAAGAAAAATCAACTGAGGACTTGAAGCAAAAAACAGGTTCTGTGAGTTCTCATTAATTTTGTAACGTGTCAACTTAACATCTGTATTTTCTTTCGAATTTGAGAATTTCTTATGCCTGTTGAAATACAACACACTTTACGTTGGGTAGGGGCGAGAAATCTGTCAACATTGCGTGTAATAATCCAGGTTGGACAATAATTCAAAATTGAGATAAATAAGGAATATTTTTATTGGTGAAAGGGATCAGGTGACGTTCTTGGGTTCGTTTAGTAGAACACCATTTGTGACTCCACATCAGGTCGTGCTCTCACTAAAGGCAAACAGGTTTATGGCTAGTAAGACACTCGGTTAAGACATACACAAACAACATCCTGATGAGTTTCATTTTATTGTTATTAATTCATGACGGAGCCCTCGCTTCAGTTAACCTACTAAGTACTTTAAACGTGGTTCGTTACTATGACGAATTAGTGTCACAAGTACAGCACTGTTTACCTAATCGTGAGTGCAACTACATTTAGTGGTAGTAATTGACCAATTCATGCTTACGCAGGTGCTAGTTTGTTTATAGTTGCTAATCGAGCTTGAATGTTATGCTATTTTAATGTGCAATAACTTTCCATTTTCAAAAATTGTATTTTGAACAGCTGTTGCATCTTTATACCTACTGCTTTGAAGTTAACATATGTTTAAGACCTGAAATTTTCCCTTTCGTAATTCTTCGGTTATTATACAGAGTGATCCACGTTATATTTTAACATTTGTGCTTGTATAAACTGAAATGCTGTATATAGGGCGATCCTTATTACAGTTTCATAGGTACTTAATGAGTTAAATGTTTAATGCATGTCCTATGGGTCTCACTTACTAGTTATAACTATTTAAGCTCTAATTGTACTCGTTTACAAACGTTATAATAAGGAAGCTAATAATTCGTTGAAGATTATAACTACTGCGGATTTCAGCTCCATGGCTGTACATATTTGCTTATAATTTTACTGGGTAATTGTAAGGGTTCTAGTTTATGCTTCTAATTTTGCTTGTAGTAGTTGTGGTAGTAGAAGCAGACTACCAATTTTTGGTTTCTGTTTGGAAAATGTATGCTTTACTTTTTACCATTACCTACTGTTTAGACATCAAATGTTATTCAACTTACATTAACTTAAAAATGACATTCCAATATCATTCAAAATCTTTTTAAATGTGTTTACGCAATAATTTGTCACCGTTAAAAAATGTTTAATATAAATAACAATTTATAGAAGATGCTTCAAGTTTTTGAAACGAGAAATATTCTTATAATTAAATGATTTTCACAAATTGTCATTAAGGTGATGCTTAATAGAAAGTAACAAATTGTAGTATATTGACAGTAATGCCAAAAACATTTCATGTAACTAGTTATCCTTTTCCCGACGACCACATGTGAAAATGACATATAGCACACAGGTTACCTACTGTGACAAATGTCACTCTAGAATTGAAAAGTAAAATATCACTCTAGTGTGATATGTATGTCAACTAAATATGTTGACCTTCATCTCAGAGTAGTCCACTTTTTACCTGGCACTATCCAACCATTGTGCTGCATAATGTCATAAAACACAAAGAAAATCACACTTTAAACTTAAAAACACTTAAAAAAATAATTTGTAAGTGTTTAATCAAAATTAAAACTAAATATTCCAATTCCATTAATTTTAATGTTTATAAATGTCAATGTATTTTTGACATTTCTGATAATAGTTGTCCGCTTTTTTTGTACACTGACATTTTTAAGTGTTTTAAGTGTTCGAAAGCCTTCACTCCACCTTCTCCAGAAACTGATATCGAGGCTGATACTGTACAAAATGTACAAATAACGGAGACAACAAACATCTCTAAATCTTTGTTGCAAACTCCATTACAATTTACGAATATTACTTTCAATTTCTACCATTCTAAGTAGTTCTTATTTTAAGTTTTTGTTATTCAATCGTTATTTTTCTTTTCCTTCAATTAACAATAAAATTCTCAAATTAAAGTAATCAAAAAATAGATTTAATTTTATTTTTGGAGATTCTGCATTATTTGTGGTCGTCGTAAAAATAGTGTACATTACTAGTATGGAAAGTGCCATTTCAAACTCGTGGGTCACTTCCCAAACTAGTAATGTAATATACTATTAAAAATTGTAAATACGATTTATTATTTTGCGGTTTAGTTGATCAAACGTGTTAGTTGTCAATTGTTTACATTTCGTCATTGATAACGTTTACACTTCCCCCTTAGTCTTAATGACGAGTGCGCGTCTTTTAGCGATTCGAAACAAATTTTGTTCTGGTTTTTGTCGTCAATACGAGTTTTCTTACATATCTCGAGTGCTTTATTCGTACAATGCGTCAAGTTGAGTGCTTTTTACAGGAAATCTGCATACAACTTGTTTCTGTATTGTTGGATACCTCTATTAGCTTTAAGTTGGTAAATACTTGTGCAATAAAAATATCATTTTTATCATTGCAAATATTAAAATTAATGAATGATTTTATTAAGACTTATAAAATTAGTAATCAAACATTTTGCAGCTAAAAAAATGGGTAAAACAAAACATACTTAATTTACCATTAAACACTAAGAATTATCTGTTGTGATGTCCCTGTTTTTCATTATTTTCTGCATACTTATCTGGACCAATTGCCGCGTGTGCGTGTGTGTATGCCTGTACGTGTACGTATACGTGTGCGTGTGCGTGTACTAATGCGCAAGCGTGTGATATGGTGTGGTGCGGTATGGCGTAGTATGATGTGGAGTAGTATAGTGTGGTGTGGTGTCTGCGTGTGCGTGTGCGTGTGCGTGTGCGTGTGCGTGTGCTTGTACGTGTGCGAGTGCGTGTGTGTGTGCGGGTGCGTGGGCGGGAGCGTGTGCGTGTCCGTGTCCGTGTGCCTGTGCGCGTGCGTGTGCGTGTGCGTGTGCGTGTGCGTGTGCGTGTGCGTGTGCGTGTGCGTGTGAGTGTGTGTGCGTGTGCGTGTGCGTGTGCGTGTGCGTGTGCGAGTGCGTGCGCGTGCGCGTGTGCGTGTGCATGTGCGTGTCCGTGTGTGAGCGCGTGTGCGCGTGTGCGTGCGTGCGTGTGTGTGTGTGTGCGTGTGCGTGTGCGTGTGCGTGTGCGTGTGCGTGTGCGTGTGCGTGTGCGTGTGCGTGTGCGCGTGCGTGTGCTTATGCGTGTGCGTGTGCGTGTTCGCGTGCGCGTGAGTGACCGCGTGCGTGCGTGCGTGCGTGTGTGTGTACGTATGCGTGTGCGTGTGCGCGTGCGCGTGCGTGTGCGTGTGCGTGTGCGTGTGCGTGTGCGTGTGCGTGTGCGTGAGCGTGTCTGTGTGCGTGTGCGTGTGCGTGGGCGTGTGCGTGTGCGTGTGCGTGTACGTGTGCGTGCGCGAGTGCGTGCGCGTGGGCGTGCGCGCGCGCGTGCGTGTGCGTGTGCGTGTGCGTGTGCGTGTGAGTGTGCGTGTGCGTGTGCGTGTGCGTGTGCGTGTGCGTGTGCGTGTGCGTGAACGTGTGCGTGTACGTGTGCGTTTGCGTGTGCGTGTGCGTGTGCGCGTGCGCGTGCGTGCGTGTGTGTGTGTGTGTGTGCGTGTGCGTGTGGGTGTGCGTGTGCGTGTGTTTATGCGTGTGCGTGTGCGTGTTCGTGTGCGCGTGCGTGACCGCGTGCGTGACCGCGTGCGTGCGTGCGTGCGTGTGCGTGTACGTATGCGTGTGCGTGTGCGTGTGCGTGTGCGTGTGCGTGTGCGTGTGCATGTGTATGCATGTGCGTATGCGTGGGCATGAGAATGTGTGTGCGTGTGTTGATTGATTTGAATGCAGCACCATGATATATACCTATCACTTCTTTATTTTTTTACCTTGATATCAATTGCATCCCCACAGATATACGCACCGTTTTGATTATATACACATTTGCCTGCACGATTGTCCCATATCTGTTGTAATGAAAGCTTTAATATAATTTCGCGAGACGAAGTAAAATATAGTGTTTTATCTCAAGTCCCAATTTTAAGTAAAACTAAGATTAAAGTATGGTTAGTAAAAATGATTTGCAACATTTTTGCTGTTTACTTTAAAAACTTCCACATTTATTTATAAACACAATTAGTGTACATACAATTATTTGTATTTTACTAGTTTTATAAGTGGTTCTAATCCACCAAATGCCAAGTAGTGTTTATTGCTATCGATAGCCAAAACGCTTCTTTTTACAGGAATTCTGCACACAACTTTTTTCTGTGCGAGATCTATTACTTCAAAATTGGGGTTTCTTCCACCTGAAATTACTGTATTGTTCGATATATCACCATTATAAAACTTTGCCGTATACGTAAATTCTCCATTTATAGCAGCCGACTGGTTTAAAGGAGAGACATCATCAATAAATTTTCCAGAAACCAAATTCCATAATTTAAGGCTATTGTTCATTTGTAATGAACCAGTAAGAATTATTCCATTCTATTTAACATTAATTATATTATTTATACCTATCAATTCTTTATTTTTTACCTTGATATCAATTGCATCCCCACAGATATACGGACCGTTTAGATTATACATACATTTGCCTGCACGATTATCCCAAATCTGTTGTAATAATGAAAGCTTTAATATAATTTCGCGAGAAGAAGTGAAATATACAGTGTTTTATCTCAAGTCGCAATTTTACGTAAAACTATTCTTCATTGCAATTATTTCGCGTCTGTTAATCAGTTAAACTTTTTATAATTTATACCATAATATACACGTGCTCCCTTATGACATCGACGCGGGAACAGCACAAGCCTAATTTAATAAATATCAATTTTGATGTTGATTGCAATTTGAAAATTATCTACTTATAAAGCGGCTGGAGATAAAATTATTTTATTTTACAAAAACACTTTTATAATACTTTGACTAGTCCATCCCATCCTCCTGATACTAAAACGTCTGGATTATATGGGTGAAATTTAACGCAATGTATTCTTAATGAGTGGTAATAGTTATCTTCGTTTGCAAAATCATATACGGGCCTTGCATAAGTATGAATTATCTAAAAATGTGTAGAGTACTTATTTATCTAGCACTTATTGTATTTTTTCTAATTCTGTATCATAAAGTTTACATTATTGTTCTGTTTTGGAGTGAAAACAGAACGATAATAATGCATAACGCAAACTTTATTTTATAGTTTTTGACGCGTTTCGATTTATGGCATTGAGTACCCTGGATTTGGAGGTTTTCCAGACAGCTGTTAGCCCTAACCTCTAAAGAATTTCTAAAATTGTTTTATAACAATCAGAATTAGAAAAAAATGTATAAAACACACGTTTCATAATGTGTATTACCGTGCTCGTGCTTTAGAACACTCGGCGCGACGCTTCATGTCTCGTGTTACGAGCTTGCACTCGCCCAGTGATACTAATATTTTGATATTTGTATTTTAATATACTATTACACTTGTCACGCTACCTACAGGCTTTTTTTTAATCTGTATATTTTTTTTTACACCGTATATAGTATTCACCTTACTTGTTTCAAGGTCGTACAGTCGTATGTTAGCATCTTTCCCTCCTGTAGCAACAACTGATCCTCCAGAACATATGTCAATTGAATTGATTTCGTTATCCACCTCTGAAAAAAAGAATAATTAAAATGATGTTAAAGTGATAAAAACATAGATTACACAAAAGCGCAAAGTGATAAAAAGTAGTTCTGCTTAGAAGTAAAACAAGTCGAGCAGGATATGTTGAATAAATTCAATATTTTGAACTTTATCAAACAAATAAGATACGGTATCCAGTTTATTGGATTCCCCAATATGTACAAAACTTATTGTAGATTTCATAATAATTTTGCAATGCTAAAATGAAAGTAGGCAAAGATTCTACGAAGTGGTAGTTATTTATCTATCTATTCATATTTGAGAGAGTGTGAATTGAACTTCAGAACCTGCTGGAACATGATTACAGCCATAATCGGTTTTTTTTTGAGACTCTAATTGATATTTTGACCAGGTGAAAAGCACACTTTAGCAGAGGCCTCTAAAGAGTGGCCTTCCTCACCTAAAAAAATTAAAAAAGTTTTGATGCATTTTTGCATTCGAAAAAGACATTATACATAGCGATAGAGTTATTCCAGATATACGATCTGTGGTGCTAATCCAAGACGAAGCACCTCACGATCCTACTCACCTTGTGTGACGGTACTGCTGTAACTAACACTTAACTTTGACATGCAATGAATACGTCTTAATAATGCCGTTTGGACTAGTCTTCCTTTGCCACACAATCACTACAAGTAGTGCTTAGGCCATCGTTCATTGTGCCGGATCGCGTTTAGTTCTTTATATTTTTAATAAGCTGCCTTAATACTTTCTGTATGAATTTTCTAAAGTTTATTTTGAGGTGAATAATTTCGCGATGACACCACTAAATAAAATATCCAATAAACAGTATAAACAGTGGTATACTAAAAATACGTATATCTTCGTTTTTACGAACAGATAGGAATAACGTCTGATAAAAGCAAACAGCTTAAAGTGGGTCGTCGTATCGTAAAATTTGAACCAAAGACGTGAAAAATAGACTACTTTTTAAAACCAGTTCAAAAAGTTGGCTTTTACTGATTATTTAAGGTGTTAACTTACAAATCAATAGGCACAGAGTCAGTTTACCGGTTGGTTCACTGTTCTTCCCCCTGAAGCGTCTTAACAAAGAGAAAAAAAAATAATGCAGTGCATCTGCATGTTGCATTTAAACGTACCCAAAAGAAGAATTGAAAGGAAAAAAGTATATAATAACAGTATACTATCACACCCAAAAAATTAAAAAAATACAAATAAAAATAAAAACTATGGTATAATAATATAATATAGTGCACCGTCGTTTGCTATCACTCACAATGCAACATCTGTCTTTTAATATAACATTTGAACGCTAACGAACTAAGAGGCATTAATTCATAATTTTTAGAATAATTCCAGAACTTGCAGATTTTGAATAGTAATAAACGAAAAGATGGAACTGAGAGTTAACCCTTGTATCTCCAATGTAAGTGGTGGACGTCAGTACGAAAGCTGGTTTTATTATATAAATATGGAGGTGTTTTACTTGAGATAATGTTGTTTCAAAAAGCCAACCTAGTCTATTTAATGTATGTAAGATCCTATCAAACTTTCTAATACCCGAAATATCGAAGACATGAATTTTGGACGCTTTAAATTCTATCACAATCCCTAGCCAGCAAAGAAGGATCATACACCATGTCACAAAAATTGAAGTGTGATAAAACTAGAGAGTCACACAATATTGCTTTATGTCTTGTATTCAGAATATGGCGATTAGAGTATAAAAACCGTAAGCATGCGTACGCTCTAGAGATGAGAACATCAATATGCCTCGTAAACCATAGCTCATTATCCACAAATACACCAAGACTCTGTACACACCCAGATATTGGAACAATTTGATCGCCTTATATGAAGAATAGTTTTATTTTGTATTTTCTGTATAACTTTTTTGTGTCAAAATACTATAACGGACGTTTTATTTGCATTTATTCTAAGCGAATGATTCTAATAGTTTTGTAATGCATCAGCAAGGTCTTCGTTAATATTCTTGATAGCTATATGTACATCCTTTACTGGAAATGAATAATACATTTGGGTATCATCTGCAATAAAATGACAATGCTCTCAATGTTACATGAATTATGAATTAGCACTTTTAGCCCGCGACTTTAAGCAACTATTACCAATCTTAGTTTATACTAAAAAGTAATACTAGGTGAACGTTTGAAATAGTGCCTGCTGTTGTAAAATAGTTGGTAGGCCGAGGGCGTCCATTACGAGGAGATGAAATATTTGAGTCTCTGTAGAAAGAAGATGATATGTCTTATGAATGAATACCTGAATTCGATCCCTTTCTTGCAGAAGATATGGTAACCCAAGCTCAGAAAAAAACTTCATACCATTCTTGAATTATTTGTGATGAAGTAAAAGAGTTATTACCTTCCAAAATACGGAAAAGTATAATTAGTTAGGTAAAACCAGCTAAGTGCTACTCCGTTATATTGGGTTGGACAGATTTAATGAAGGAAGTCAAATAATTAAAAAAAAGTAGACACTTGACTTGAAGATGTAAAATTTATGAATATTTAATCACATCTGTTAATTCTCTTCGAGGAATGTTTTGGTGTATTAAGAGCGTGCTAACAAGGGTTGCGATGAGCACTATTAGTCGTTCTGAAAGAAACGTCAAAGAAAAAGAAACATCCAGGCTGATGATAAAAAAGAATGTCCTTTTTGATGAGACAGATAAGTTCAAGGTTGTAGCTTTTTATGTAGTTTTGAAGCGATTAAAATCTGAGTTACTCCATAGAAATAACACATTTATAGCAGAGAATATTCTAGTTTTTAACGAACTATCCTTTATTCAACCACAAACCGTTATTGTACGTGCTTCGGGACCTTCAAAGACAAAACCACTTGATTTATGTTCAGCTGAAATATTAGGCCTAATAGTACTCACAAATCATGAGTGTGTTTAAAATCTACAAAATTCAGCATATAGCCTGTTTGGTTTAATCATGAATTAATAAAAAAAAATTTAAAAAAAAGAAAGAATAAGACAGCCTTCAAAAAGAAACCAGTCAAGCCTTTTTGTTAAAACCAAATTACTCAGTTTACGTAGAAACCTAAAAATCTTAATGAAAAAAGCCCGTGACCTGTATCATCAAAATGTCCAGTTGGAAATACATAACAACCCTAAAGAGTTTTGGAATTCTATAACCGGCAACAATAAATCTAATCATATACAATCAGTTACATTTAATAATACATCGTATGCAGATGTCTTGATAGCTACCGTGTTCGCATTACTTTAGCTCGGTATACTCTAAAGAATAGCGGCAATACCAAAATTCGTAGTTTTTTTTAACTATGTCACTAATTGTATCAATGTTAAGAATATTACTGTTGATCAGATCTCTAAAGCCATTAATCGATTAAAGCCACTAACTATATCTGGATTTGCATATATTCCTCCTTTTTTAATTAAAGGTTTAGCAGAATTTTTGGTAGAACCATTAAGTACTATTTTTTAAGTTTAAAAACGTCCACGTTCCATTACTTTAAAAAAAAAGGAAGGAAAAGGCCACGTATTTCATTCCCTTCCCAAGGGGGAGGGCAGGTTGCTCGAGCTTTCCGAGCTCCTACAGCCACAATCATGGATTCCCAGCATACATAAATTACGTATATATGCACGGTGGGATTAAGGATGGGTGTGGTCAGGATAGGATCGTAAGGAACGGCGTTATGGTTCTGAGGGGGAAATACTACCCCAGCATTCTCCTAAGCACCCACACATGGTGTGCATATACGCAGTGACCATGCCGCTACATGTGTATGAGGAAACCCCCCTGAAAATTACTTTTTAAAAAAGCTTATGTTAAACCTATTCATAAGCCAGGCAACACTGGTATTGAACGTATATATTTAGTAAAATATTTGAATCTGTTTTACACACACTAATGCTTAGTAATGTTAGATCTGCTATTACGAAACATCAACATGGATTTTTTACCTTAAAAGTCTACAGTCACATGTCTACTAACTTTTACAGACAAAATTATGGTTTTAGTTCTGACCTATTAAGGTTCGTAAAATGTTATTTAACTGAAAGAATAATGAACGTGGGATTTTAAAACGCCTGTTCTGAATATGTTACTCTTACTTCTGGTGTTCCCCAGGGGTCTACACTACAGCCTCTACTCTTTTTATTATTTATAAGCAACTTACCACTGTACACGTTCGAGTGAAGTACTTCTATATGCGGATGACCTCCGATTATTCAAACAAATTAGTAATATTCATGACAGTTTAGACCTTCAGAACGGCTTAAACCATGTTGCAAATTGATTCACTAATAATGAGCTAAATTTTAACATAAACAAGTGTAAAATAATATTATTTAGTCGTAAAAAGGAAAATATTGTGAAAAATTTTACCTTAAACCAAATTAAAGTACAAAGAGTTTCAGAAATTAATGATTTGGGTATAACATTTACTACTAAATTTAATTTCAATCAACATATTCAACAATGTGTTAAACGGGCCTATCGTGCATTAGTTTGGGTTCTTCGAAACAGCAAACACGTTTCTATAAAATGCACAATAATACTATACAATTCTAATGTTCTTTCCAAACTCGAGTACGCAGCTATAATATGGACCCCTTGTACGCACATAAATATTGAATTATTGAAAGAGTTCAAAAATGTCTTTTAAGACACATGCTATATAGGAAGTATGGAATCTTTCCAAATTTTAAGAAACAAGTACCTTATGACACCCAACTTAAATAACTTGTATGTTAACAATTTTGTTAATAATCAAATTTAAAAAAATTTGATATGCAGCGATTAGACTTAGGCGTAGATTGATATCAGTCGCTACTACTTACAAAGTTCTATATTATTCAATAGATTGCGAGCAATTATTACTGAAATGCAATTTTATAGTAACCAGTATTAGATGTAGATCAAGACCGTTTAAGTTTAAAGCTACATATACTTATAAGCTCACCCACAGTTTAAATGAACTTGGTCAAAAAGCATGATTTTGATTTGTTTAATGATACTTTAATTTCCATTACTAATAGCTGCAATTATAAGTAATCCCTTTTTGTTACAGTGTATATTATTTATTTCTAACTGCATAACATTTTTAAGGTGTGATATATTTTTACTTGTCTACTAGTCATATTTACATTTATTTTACAATTTTACTTAATTCTATGTTGCTTTTTTTGTCTTAGTGCTGTGTAGTTTCTATTCCTGTTATAAGGCTCATTTAGTGCTGTTTTGGAATGGTTAATAATAATAATAAAACATCTCTAAAAGTACTACCAAAGTGCGGTGTGCACTTAGGATCCGGGCATTTAAACAAGGATAGTACATCCGAGGGATCTTTGGGATTGCGTAATTCGTATTCAACCTCTGAAGTAAGATTAAGAATTGCTAGTCTAGATTAATTCACAAAAGTAAACAAAACCTGTACATAACCTAACTAATTTTAAAGTTGTTGAAATAAGAATGATTTTTAATTCACGTACTCATTTGCTGAATAATTCCTCATGAATTAGTTTACTGAGACAAGAAGTTAAAATATGTTCCACGATTGTGTTACAAAACAATGCGGGCAAATAGTGTGATATAGCACATTGGGATAGGCCAGGGCGCTAAATCCAAACAAGCGTTGCGTCGCATAGGTGTTGATACAAATTTCAAGAATATTTTTCTTTAGGAAGCAAGCAATTTAAAGTAGGTATTCTTTTACTATTATATTGATCTCCAAAGGATTAAATGGTTAGTACCGATACATTGCGGTATACAATCAAGAAATAATTGACTTAACCTAACTTTTTTTTAAACGTGGTTTTAACTAATACTGTTGTGTAAACCAGGTGAAGGCAGCAATCCTTTTAAATTTTGTGGGAGAAGAGGGATTAGAGTTGTACAATACCTTTAACTTATGAAAATAATGGGAAGGATGTTAAGAAAATAATACAAGCATTTGAAGAGTACATCAAACCAAGAAACAACATTATCCACAAAAGATACATCTACCCTAGGAATCAAAAGGAGAATGAATAATTTGATCATTTTTATACGTCTGTAGTAAAAACTATTAATACTGTTTCTACCATGTGGTTGCATAAAATTTGTCTTGGAAATGTAAATGTTGTAGAGTTTAAGCTTGATACTGGTTTAGAAGTTAACGTACTACCTTTTAATATATTTAACAAATTCAGTTTTAGTAAAAATGTAAATGAAACGAATGTAATACTACAAGCATATGGAGGATTTAAGAATAAGCCAATGTTTAAAGTCACATTCCATGCAAATTGTTGTGATGTTAGATTTGTTCCGAATAAAAGTATATATTGATTTGTAAAGGAAATATTTGGATTCGATAAAATTATGTGTAGAACTAAATACCCAAGATCTTTTATTGTAACAATAGAATTTTAAGAGGGAATACTTATGATTTGAAACCATCTATGAATAATGAAAATGTAAACTTTCACCATTAACACTCATAATAAAATACTTATCTTTTTTGGGGTTTTTTAATGGTGTACTTTAAATTATACAATCTAAATGTTTCAATAACACTTACAGTTATCTTCGTCAGTAGTAATGTTAAAAATTGTTAAAGATGTAAACAATTTTGTCAAATTTGAAAAATTAAAACATAAACATAAGCGTGCTATTAATATAACAGTCTCAAACTGTTAGACCTATGTATTTTAAGGATTTTGAGTCTTATTAGTTGTGAATATGTACATACTTAAGAAGGGAGATGTGTTTTGTAAACCAGAGTTACCTTATGCAAGAAAGTGTAAACTGTGTTTGTTATTATTATTACACAAAGGTTAATAAGTAAGACACATGGCTACAGCTAATTGTATTTTTATTCAATAAAGTCATAAACTAAAGCCTTCTTAATAAATATAAAACATAAACAAAGATATTGTGTCACGTAAGTTTGAATTGTTTTATTTCAGGCTGAAATATGGCTGTAAACTGTGCGATTAACTTTGCCTTAAGAATCGTTCATATAATCCAGTTAAAATTTAACAAACTCAGTTGTAATCATCCTCAAAACTTGATTCATTGTCACTTAAATGGATTACCAAAGGTGAAGCTTCTACCATCAGTTGTTTCTGTCTTCGGTACCAAGTTGTAATCAAATCTTCGATATGTCGAATACATTCCCTCCATCTTTCAGCAGTACACATTGTTAAAGCTTCAGACCACATTGCCAATACTTTGTCATCCCCATAACCACCACAGTCAATATGTGTGTTATAGTATCTTTTACATTGAGCCCATATAAGTTCGATAGCATTGAAATCGCTGTGATACAGTGCGAAATGCAGAACTTCATGACCATGCTGTCATATCAATTCATCGATAATGTACACTTTTTCTTTTTTATTGTGTTTAGCGAATTGTAGCAGTTCGCATTTTGAAAGACAGTTGGAAAATATTACATTATTTTCATGTAACCATGCTATAATATTGTCCTTTTTCCAAGCTGACATGGGTTGTTTCGATACCAAAATGCTATGATATCTTAGAAAATTAGCAATGGTTCTTCTAAATTCGGAATCAACTTTTCTTGAACCCATTTTGTAAATATCTCCCCATTCGTTTCACCGTGGTAATCGCGCGTCGCAGATTTCGATTGAAAAAGTAAGCTCACCTCTGGAATAAAACCATTTCGGTTTCCAACATGTACAACAATAAATCTTGTACCATCGTAATTTTATTTTTCGAACACTTATCGGACATCACTATTTTGTCAAGATCCAGTTTTGCTACCTTTAGCAAATATCCATGTTTCGTCAAGGAAAACACCTGTCGATGAACAGACTCTCTGTTAATATTTGCAATATAATTTATTATAATATAATTTCTTCTCATACAAGAGATATTCAACTTTTCAGTTAGAGCTCTACAGTTGTGGTCTTTTTTAAAACTAAATCCAATTTCTTTCAGCACTATATTCAATGATGTACAATTAATTTCGATGGTCTTTTTAGTGGCTAACCCTGATTTCGAAGAAGTTATAGTGACATGTTCACCTATTTTTAAAAAGTATAAATTATTTTATTGTTGCAATTTTAAACTATACATTATACATGTCATATAAGGTATTTCTAATAGCCATTTTAGTGTTTTTGAATAAATCTTTGGTCTTCGGTTTGCTTCGTGGTCTTTTTTTTCGGTCGATGGTAACACTCGATTAAGGTCTTTCTTCCGCTTTTTCGTGTAAACAGTATTTATACAAATACCTAATGCTTCGGCCACTCTAAACGTAATTTTGTTAAACAATATTAAAGCCGCAGTTACTTTACTAACCTCATACACAGCAGTAACTGGATTAAATGGACCTTGATTTGCCTTTTCTCGATTAAAGTAATCTATTAGTTTAATCGCAAGTTCTTGTGATTGCGAGTTTAAACGTTTCCCCGGCATCCCGACAACTAGAGAAAAAAATTAGTAGGTAATTAATGGTTTAAAATGGTTAATACGCCTGTTCCAAAATAATTCTATGTTCATACTTACGATGAAATACAATAATGTTGGTAAACAGATTTCTATAATATTTAAAAAAGACGAAATAAATCACCGGCATTCATAACTCGTATAGACAGAATGTGAGGTTAAGTTAGGTTTCGGAATTTGACTAACGTTGTACGTTGAACAGTGAATGATTTTCTCTGCGCCTACAGCTTAAGCTATTTCTCTTTCTTTCTACCGTACAAAATATTTTACAAACGTATTTCGACTACGTACAAAGACTCCCGTATTTATGTTCGAGCCGTTCATGCGTTCTTTATAAGAGTACTTAAAATTTGAAACGTAGATGGTTAAGCCATCCATTTCAAGATTACGCAACCCCAAAGATCTCTCGGATTTACTGTAATTAGATGGTGCGCTGCACCAGCTCAAAAATCTTTGTGATGAACAGTACACAGTACAATACTCAGTATCGAGCATAAAAATTTGGGGTGACCAAAGGGTTGTGGTATTGATATTAAGGGATTGTATGGACAAATAATGAGTAGGTAATCATCCAATCAGTTGTACCGACTGTTAGAAAGCGAAGAGATTTGTGTAGCTAGAAAGAAATTATTTTTTATTCACAAAAAGAGGATTCATATCGAAGGTAAGTAAAGTAACTAAAACTCCAGTGGATAGCGCTAAATGATTTTCTGATCTTAACTTTTTAAATGACGAACTTAACCATTTAAACATCTGGTGTGGAACAACACACGACCTACGAAGTAAAAATTAAAAGAAACGAAATAATAATAATAATTCTTTTAACTGCCTTGGTGGTGGAATGGTTGGAGTGTTTGCCTTTCACTCGAGCGGCGTAAATTCAAACCTGTGCAAGAAAAACCAAAGCGCTCCTTTGCCTCGGATAGGAAATAAACCTGTAGGTCCCGTGGCAGTATTATGTTTGACATGTTAAAGATCCCATGATAAAGGTCTATTTCCTTTGGTAGGGCAACATACTAGTGATGGGTAACTGCTAATAACTACTAGTAGTTGATGTATGTGGATATACCTGACATTTCCGTTTTTTGTGTCTAGATTTCGAATCACCAACACAAAGATTAAAAAAAATAATTTTTTTAAGGCAATTATGCAATTTCTTTTCTAAACGTTCATAACGAAAATAGGCAACATGGTAAAAACAATATCAGATGGACGTTTAAACCTTCATGGCAGAGAGAGGTCAATAAATAATAACCTAAAGAAACTTCCAAAGCCGCCCCTTTCCATGAAATATCTATCACACAGTTTAAGCATTTGCAATCCCATTTAATCAAATTTTAGACTTCATTGGTTTTGTATTAAGAAACTTTATTAATTAGCAAAGTTATGTAAAATTAAATTTTCTTTAAAAAATACCTTTGCATGTTTTCCTATAAAGTTTATCGTTGTTCTGAAATTTAAAAAAAATTGTGCTTGAACTTAAACTCTACCTCTACCTAATTGTTTGCATAGAACATAATTAATCGACATGTTCAAGGTGTATATAACCTGGTATTTTTATGTTTTAGAAACATGCAGCTGTTTCAGAAATATTTGATGAAAACCAAAAACTGCTCCTAATGTGATGGTCAAACACCCTGTATCTCTGAAACGATGCTATTTAAAGAAATAT
Organism: Vesta saturnalis; assembly: GCA_036346205.1. NCBI lineage: Eukaryota > Metazoa > Arthropoda > Insecta > Coleoptera > Lampyridae > Vesta > Vesta saturnalis. The sequence continues at coordinate 551,337 of JARFJB010000754.1, forward strand.
CCTATTTGGAATGGCCTTGATGTTTTCCTCATCTTCACAGATTTTCCGATCGAAATAGTGAACCAGTGGTGTACACTATGAAGTATACGAATTCAAATTTCCTTGTTTATCTTGGAAACGAGCCATCAAATCACAAAATCGCAAGTGACTTTATGCGTGTATATTGAGTTGACAAATACGGAAATGGAAACAAAATTCGAGTAGGTACATACAGTGACGTAGAAGTTCAATTTCGAAAACCCTTTCTACCTGACCGTACCTCCGCCACTGTATCGAATAATTAAGTATCACGAGCATCAGTGTATTACTCGTGTAGAGTGTGGGTAATGTATATAATATCATATTGTCTGTGTATAGTTCCTCAGAAATCAAAAGAAAATGTCCCGTTTTTCGAAACTTCAACACCCTATATCTCGAAAATGGTGACCTTTGGAACATATGTTCATTTGACAAAATTAGCTTAATGTGACACACACACACAGATTATGTCGTAGAAATTTTAGCAGACATTTATGAAACACCGTGTATAATTATGTTATTAATGTCTTTTTGGGAAAGATGTTTTTAAATTGTTAATTTCATTTTCCAACCAATCATGATCACAAATTTGCTTACTTCGATTTACTACAGATTTAGTCATACTAATCTTTTGACGTAGTAGTAATCCGGAAACTGCGCTGAATACTAATTATGAAATCTTAAAATTAATTTAATTTTTTTTATCTATTTAAATGTTAGTCGGGAGTGCGAATAAATTATGAAATAATTCTACAGATTCTTTCTCAAAATTGTTGCCATTTATAAATAGCATCCCGAGCCCTACGGGCTCTCGTGTTTATTGCCTGGTAATAAACGTTACAAAAATCTGTCTAATTAATTTAAAATTTATCACTCTCTTGTTAGATTACTACTGAAAATGGGTCGTAGTAAGACAGTTCTGAAATACAAATGTAACTTTCGGTCAAATTTGATCAATACATTCAATAGCTTCTCTTATAAAAGAACTTTTATGAACAGGAAACAACACCATATAAGAGCATGTACTAAATGTGTAAAATGTTATATTGAAAACGACAGCTGCAATTTCTATTGGAAAGATTAAAGCTTGCAAAATCTGATTATACATACTCTGAAGGTTAGTTTTTTTTCCTTTTTACTCCGCTAACAAAAAACCGTGATTGAGTCCTTAAATTAATTAATTATGCACCGTTTAATATTGATAAGGGTAAAATTAAAAGATAGCCGTTAATTGTAAATAGAATTTTTTTTTTATTTCAAAATTAAAACTTATCAAGTGCTATAAATAACCGTTAATATAAACACAAGTTTTCTTTTTGTTATTCTGAAATTAAAACTTGAGAAGTTAATTCAGTTTGTATTCAAACGCACATGTTAAATGGAAATTACATTCAAAACCTTTTATATTAATATTAGAAAATGATAAGAAACCAAAGCATTCAAATAGACTTTAAAATCCGATCAATCTAATTAAGAGAGTTTTAAATTGGTAATTAAAGTGATAATTAACACCGTCCTTATGGATTAGTTAATTTAGTTAGTAAAAATTTCATTGTTAAATAGCAGTTTTGATATAAACACCTAAAGTTAAATCTGAACTACTTTCTATGAATTCCAACTACAAAAAAATGTATCTCATCTTTTTACTACTGTATAAAATTTTGTGTATTTAACTAACGCGAACACCGACAGATGTGTCAAACAGTAACTATCTACTGGAATTGCGTGATTTCGAGTTAACATAAACGTTATTAATTACTAATTAAACCGTTAGATAGAATAAGTATTTTTTATTAATGGAAACTGTCCGAATTTTATATCAATCGTTCTGTTACTTCACAAAGAATAATTTTAGCACGACGATAGAAATATTAATTGAGTAGTTGATTTAATATCAATTAAAACAAATTGTTACGCTGTCGCCTCATCGTTAAAATTTTGAAATTTCCAGCCGTTCCCCACTTTTAGATGTCGTACTTTATATAGGTTAGTGCTTTCACAAGAATGATTATCTTTTCGTTCTCACTGTAGCAAGTATAGACGAAGCTAAAGCGAACTGATGAGTATGAGGTAAAGAGTAGTTTAACAATTGATTAATATAATTAAACTTAATAAATACTCTGTAATTAAGTTCGAAATCTAGTTAATTTGTTCCGATAAGTAGCAAGGAAATTACTTGATTGATTAAACCGTAATCAGTGGAATTTGAATAATTGACAGAGTTCATATTTATTAAGAATCATTCATTTTCATCCATCATTGATGAAGGAATTTTGTTGTCAAGGGGACCTGTGATCTTTATCTACCGTATCCGCTGTCCGTCCGTACTAAATGAGTTTTAGGTACATCTTCTATCATAAGGACCAGACTCTGAATTTTTTCCTCCACTGGGAGACCCGACGCAGCCGTTTGGGAAGCCGTAGACCTTCAGAAGTGGACCCAAAGACCGCCTGAACGATAGCTTATCTTTGTGTGGCGCCCGAATCCGTTTTCTAACCCCTGGAGCGAACGACCGCTGTCCGCAACCGTCCAGGAGTATTACATAATAACAGATACCGTAACTTGTAATTTTCTTTGAAATAAAATTTATTTTTTTTCCAAACGAGTCTTAATTTTTGTGTTGGACTTCGTTGAGGGCAAGCTTTACTTGCCACCACCGAAAAATCCCTTACAATGCACCTTTTTAAAAAAAAAACGTATTTATAACTATGATCGTAAAACGTAAAACTATTCAACTTTATTTGTTAGCTATAAACGCTGTTTATATTACCGACCAAGCCGGAGAAGCAGGAATTAAGCACCACGCATACGGAATCACGTGCAACCCTGCATTCACAAAAGCTCCTCAAAGTCTTGCAGACCCAATAATGTCATCTACCTCGTTCATGCCAACCACAGCTGAAATTATTGTTCAAGAACTCGGTAAAACCTTATTGAAACAGCATGGAATGGTGACAGGATTGATACAGTAACGCTTGTGTTAGAAAATAAGCTTATGGTTATAATAACTGTCAACATCAACCTGTACCTTAAGCAGATTGTCTACGACACACTGCATAAATTATTTGATTGCTCTATGGTGAATATGGAGATGATCCAAGAAAAACTAAATAGACTCAGGAGTGTACTGAAGTATCAAATGTGTGCCAAAATAAAAACTATTACTAGTGAAGTCACTAATGATGTTTCTGTACGAGTCTTTAATTTAGTTCTCTTTTAAGTGCAATATACATTGGAATATGACTTAGCAACTTACGCTCCAATGGTTATCCTATTCATATTCAATACACCGCACATACATAATTTGCTTGTTAATGATATATACAATAGTGTGCTTGGATTGAAATGGAAGCCGCTGGAAAGACAAAAAACGAAACTGTCGAAAAACTTGGACTATTGGATGAAAATGGTATACCACTAATATCGATAACTACGAATGGAGCTGCTATCAGCCATAAATAACTAGACGAAAACGACGGTCGTCTTAACATTTTATTATAGGAATATGGGTAAATGTATAGAAATGTTTTTCTAATAAATTATATTTATAGTTGTAAGGTCAATTTTCATTTTGTTAATGGCTGTACAATAACGCTAGTAATATAGTTGAATAATAGAGTTTAATACGTTCAAAATCAGTGCACACCCTCTTACCGTAACAAAATATTTTAGTTACTAGCGATCAAGTTTAATAAATATATTTTATAACGTGAATTTTGAGTTTTCCCATTTTTTCACTTTCATAATTAAGGATTCGTCTAAAAGTGTCATTGATACTATTAATGCCATAAATCGAAAAATTGTGGTCCGTCAGTGGTAGGTATATTGTGTTTATTTACTAGGAATTATGTGTAGGTATAACTTTGTATTACATTAGTACATAGTAGATGCACTCGTTAAAACTTATTTAGAAATGAATTTTTTATGTTTGACATAAAAAGTAGTTGTAAATCCAGAAGCAGTTATTATTAAAATTATTAGCCAAAGAAATTTAAATACGTATTTGATGAGCAATACTATTTTTTTATCTAAAGCAAATGCTCTCATTTTTGTATAAAATCAAATAGGGAACCTTGATATAACTGTTAAAAGTATATAAATAAAATAAATGTGATGAAAACAGCGAACTTGTTAATTGTTTACAAAGTACATGTCTTAGGTTCAAATCCTACTCGAGGTAAACTTATCATTTATGTATTTAATAGAATTAACAATAGTTTTTAATTACATATTTACTTTTGATAATAATTGTTCAAAACAAAACTTACAATAATTGAAAGTAATATAGTTGACATATTTATTTAATGTACATCACCGTACCAAATTGAAAATGGTCTAGACAGCTTCAAATGCTGAACACTGAGAAAACGTCGATTTTTTTAACAAAAACAATATACACGGTGTACCAGGAGTTCGTACCAAAAACTTGTGAGATGATAGATCTAATCATTTTAAAACAAAAATTTCATATAAAAGTAAGTCCAATAGTGATCCGGTTTCGAGATACAGGGTGTCACCCGCCTAAGCAGTTGGCATTAAGCACCTAAAAATGCTTAGAAACTGTTAAAGCTATCGAATTAGACAAAGTGTATCTTTTTTATCTGAAAAACATCAAGGTTTCGTATTTTTCAAATTCAATTAACTCCATTCGCGTAGAAATTATGGATTGAAAGGTTGTACTGCCCCTTGCACTCTACATACCTAATAGAAACGTATTAATAAGCTAAAACAAATGTACTTGATATCTCTATTTATTATATCACGAACAAGAAAAATACCCTTTTTCGTTTTGGAGATATTTCAAAAATTAACTTTTTTTTTAACATGTTCACATTAATATTTTAAATATTCATTAAAATTTTTCCACTGTTACTGAGGGGTATAGTTTCAAGTGCTATTGAAATGATGAAAGTTCGCCAAATTTGGTTTTCAAAACATGACGTCTGGCCAGAAAAGTATTTGAATCACCTCAATTTTTAAGTTTTACACAATTTCAGTATTTTAAAAACAACCTAGACCATACTCAACATGATATAAAGCTTGCTTGTTTGAGTGGAGTGTAGTTATGTGGTTGTCGCTGTGTGGGTGTGTAGTTGAGTGGCCGTTTATCGTGTGGTTGTGGGGTTGCGCAGTTGTTGGTTGTGCGGTTGTTTCGTTGTGTGCGTGAGTGAGCGTGTCCGAGCGCGTGTGTGAGTGCGTGTGCAATTGCGGGTGCATGTGCACGTATAAGAATATGTATAAGTAAATAAATCAAGCCTAAGAAAATATAAAATAAATAAATAAAAATGGTCATGCACCGACTCTTTGCACGATGCTAATGCAACATGACAGCCACCATCTGATGTGGCCAGCACTTGACTACATCAGATTTTTTACCTAGGATTGATTAAATCAGAATATTTGTTCCATCTAAAGTAACTTACCAAAAAATTTTGTAATTACCTATTTAACAGAAGTTATGAAATAATCTTTTAGTCATTTATTCCTATATTAAGGAGAAGCCAATTTTCCAAGCAATCTATGAAACGTTTCATCACCAAAAATGCTACTGAATAACATTATCATTTTTTTACGAAAGATGCTAAATTTACAGATAAATACCTTAATTTCTTAAAAGTTACACCAGACACCCAGAGAACATACACATACACATACTAGAAGTCACGACAGGCTGTAAAGCCTGAAGTCACCTTCGGCAAACATACACACACACCAGGACGTTGTTACTGCGGGCTCTGACGCCCTGAAGTCAACTTTCATTTACTCCAGCGGCAAGAAGGGTATTCACTCTAATTCCCGCTCCCCGGGAGATCCCTTTATACAGCAGGCCTGGACCCAGAATCTTATAAAGGGCTCTCCATTAAACATACATTACACCTACACTACACCTACTACCAGGAAAAATTAGCAATACAAACAAGCGACGCCAAGACCTGTAGATAATCTCAATACCAGAAGCCGTATTCTTAGAGATCATTCGCGTGATCCTCCAGTTAAGTAAAGACGAACCCGTGGTGCGTTTACGTAATAAATTGCATCAAACGTGATCCAGCGTCTCGCGAACCGACTACAATTTGTTAGATATCCTTCTAATAATATTTCTTAATAAAGGAAACCTGGTAGGATAAACATTCCTGTATCGCGAG